>CM019756.1:32416952-32636952 GCA_009761765.1 Phenacoccus solenopsis | reverse complement strand
TTAGTAATTAGATCTCTGATCTCGGTATACATCACTTATATCAATCTCTCATACAAAATTATATCTGAAGTAAGGCTTTGAAATAATCTAATTAGATCTAGGTATATTTGTTAAATTGTATCTAATCATACACTCATCTTATTATCTTACGCATATATGTCTACCCTACATCAATATATGATCAATATTTACTATTTGAACATATATATATCTATTTAATGTATTTAAAACATTCTCTCCAGCAATAATAACCTTGACGTTTGACATTTCTGTTGATTCCCCAAAATTAAAACCAACATTTAAATGATTAATTACCTCGAACTGCAATTTATCACCTTTTATACTTCAACAGCATTAACAATATTACAAACGAATCAGTTCCTAACGTCGGACAGAAAAGTTAATTTTGGTAGTAATAAAGTCATTCTCGAATGTAATTTATCCATCGCTGAAAAAGAAACGAGTAGGTACCTGAAAAATACTTCCAAGTAATTCGGAAATCCTTGATACTAATTATACAAGTTACAATTAACTATCAAACATATTTAATCGCGTTGTCGAAAATTCACGTCATTACAACCAGAAACTGAGAGACTATAAAATCTGGTACGACGTAAAATTCCGTTTTCATTGCTCTCGAGTTATGAGAGAATAATGAAAAAAATGCAAATTTGTGAGGTCAACTGGTGATAAAGTAATTATTGTGTTTGTATTTCCAGGCCAGAAATGCCGGCTAACGAAATGGAAGAAATAGAGATCAGCACCATATCCAATAAGGGTAATAATGCGGTGGCTATTAGGAACGCATATAAGAGATATACGACTTCCAATGTAATATTGAATGGATTAAATTTAACTGTAGCTGAAGGCACGATGTAAGTTGAAAGAATTAGTAAATTGATTTTTGGTATGGTTGAAAAATACGATGGGTATGTTTCAGATATGGCTTACTGGGACCCAGTGGATGTGGTAAAACTACACTTTTGAACTGTATCGTTGGCCGAACAGAACTAGATGCTGGAGTATATCGTTAAAGGTTAAAAGACGATCAGAAGTTGGATACATGCCACAAGTAATTACATGATATAATTAGCATAATGAATAGGTGTTTCCACGTGGGTAAGAAGTGCGCTTGTCTACTTGGGTATTTGGTAAATGTATTCTAATTAGTTATTCTTCGTATACCTATCTGTATGATAATTAATTGAAAGCATTATTACCAATTTTTTTTCGCTGTATCAACGTTGTAGCGATTTTAATAAGTGTGTAATACTTACTTAATTGACGCAATCACAATGAATATATATTTTTAGTTTCTCAATCTCCACGATCAGATGACTATTTTCGAGAATTTTTTCTTCTACGGATATCTTTACGGAATGGAATCGGAAAAATTAAATCACGTGCCATAGATCTCATTTCATTTTTAGATCTTCCTTCTGGATATCGTTTTGTTAAAACATTAAGGTAGATTAATCACTTAATTATAGGTATATAGAATGATACCTATTAAAATTATGAACTACCGTGCGTCCAAGTGATTCGGGTACAATCAACGCAAAAATCTCAGTTCGTTGATAACATAATAAAGGTTAAACAACAATTTTAAATCAGAAGTTATTTTTAAAATTACTTTAATGAATTCAAAGGCTGATAAACTCATTTCAACTGCATTACAATTTCTTTGTATCTCTCTATATATCTCTCTATATATTAAAATCAAAATGAAATCGGTTTTGAGATGCGCGCGCATCTTTGTTTTGAATAGCAGGTATATAAGGTATATAAAGGATAGCACGTACACCAAGGAAAAAAGGTTGTAAATTTTAATACAAGCCTTGTACATGCACAATGGTAAGTCAAAAATTGTTTCGAGTAGCATGTATAAAAAGTACAAAGGATAGCAGGTATACAAAAGGAAAAAAAGGTAATAAATTTCAATAAAAGCTTTGTACATAGGCAAGAGTAAGGGTGAAGTTGTGAAATTGTTTAAAATGGCAAGTATACAAAGGTGTAAAGAAGAACTCTTGGTGGGGGTAATAAAAGGAATAAATTGGGTTGTGCAGTTTGGAATGTAGTAGTACTTGTCTGATAAAATAACTTTTTTTTCTTTATTTAATTTTTATTGCGAGCCCCCGAAGGGGCGAGAAGGCACTAGTGTATTTGAAAAAAATTAGTTTTAAATAATTAGAAAAGAGATTTTTTTCGTTGATTGTACCCGAATCACTGGGACACACGGTGTACATTGACTGTTGTATGCTGAAGACTATGAATGTCAGGGACGCTAAGAGCTGTGGTGAGCATAGAGTAGGATTAATGAGAATTTTTAATGAAAGAAAAGTAGGAAATTTCTCTTAACTTACAGCTTTAAAAAAAATTTTTAACATTTTTCCATTCTCAAACATTCACTTTTAGCGATTTTCACACTTTTGGAATATTTTAAAATATGCATAATTATTAAACAATTTTTCATTTTTAGGTATTTTTTCGCTTTTTTCTAATTTTTTGCTTTTTTAAATTTTTTGTGAATTTATATTTTTAAATATGTTTTTTACACTTTTTAATATTTTTTAAAATTTTTATTGTTTTTTATTTTGAAAAATTTTCAAATTTCTTAATTTTATGATCATTTTTTATTTTTTTTTAGTTACGAACTACGTATTTTAATTTAGAAATTCATTTTTTTATCGCTTTATACATTTCTTCATTAAAAAAAAAATATATTTAAAGTATATTCTTAAGTCAAGCTCTTCAAGTTTTTTTTCGCGATATTTTTTCGGCATATTAAAATTTTGAAATATTTTTTGACTAGACCTCTTTTTTGTACATTTGTTTTTGTTTTTTTCATTTTTTGAAGTTGTCATTTTTAATGATTTCTTTTTTTTTGGTAATTTTAAAGTAATATTTCATTTTAAAAATTTTTTTACTTTTGACTTTTTTAAATTTCTTGCCCATTTTTTTGTTTTGAAAATGTTTTATTTTATTTTATTTTATTTTTTTTATTTTTTTTTATTTTTTTTTGTTTATTTTTGTTTGAGTGGTGTTTTTAACTGCCAGGGTTTTTACACCACTATATCGGAAGGATTTCTAAATGAGGGTGAAGAGTTTGGTTCGTCTTAAAATCATTGTATTTTAAAAATCATATTTTTGAAATTATTTTCATTTTGTGTTTAGCTAATCAGTTTCTTTTTAAATTTTGGATTTCTTGGAAACTTTTCAGTAATTTTCTATATGAATTTTTTTTTTCCTAAAATGATTTGATTTTTCATGAAGTTTTTGTTTTAATTTCACCATTGTTTTTCATTTTTAATGGATTTTTTACTAAATTCTTTTTTGTAATTTTTTTTTGGTAATATTTTCTTTTTAAAATTGTTTGATTTCTAGTACTTTCCATTTTTTTAAACTTCAAAATAATTTTTCTTTTCAGACATTTTTGCTTTGTTGACCTTTTTTGAAAATTCTTGAACATTTTTTCATTTTGAAAATGTTACATTTTTAAATTTCATTCAATTAAAAAAAAAAAAAAAAAAACATTTTTGAAATCATTTTGATGTTAAGCTATTCAAGTTTCTTTTTTAACTTTTTTTTGAATTTCTTAAAAATTGTTTAGTAGTTTTTAATTTTAGTAAACGTATTTTCGAAAATGATTAATTTTCTTTTCGGTGAGTTTTTTGTTTTTTGAAATTTGTTTAGATTTTTAACGCTTCCCATTTTTTTAAATTTCACAACAGCTTTTAATTTTTGATGTTTTTATCTTTATTATTGGACTTCCTAAGAATGTAAAGCAAATTTTTCTCTTTTTGAAAACTTCATTTCTGAGTTTTTCCTTTTTGATAAATTTTCAATTCTTGACTTTTTCTTAATAATTTTTAATTGTCTCTTTTTTTGATTTTTTTTTTAAATTTTTGCTATAATTTCATTAATTTTTATGCATTTCTTATTTTTTTCTTATTTTGGGACCTTTTTAATTTTATTTATTTTCACAATAAGTTTTCATGTTTTCACTTTGAGTCATTTTTTAATTTTTGGTCTTTTTTGATAAGTGAAAATTTAAAAAATGGAAAAAAAATTGACGAGCTTTTATAAATAATTCATGTCCCTTTCACTTCTTCACGGTAGTCTCAGTTAGTGCCCATTCGTTAAACTAAAACCGCCTTTAGGAGGCTTCTGCGCATGCGCCATTACTTGATCAACCAATCACATTCAAATATTCGATATTATGAGTTATTCTCGTCCTAGCTCAGCGAATAGTGAGGTAATTGGTTAACTTTTGACCTACCGGCACCACAGTCTTATGTGATGTTTACTTTTGACGATTCAATTAGCATACAATAATATGATCAAAAGACTATACGCGTACTAATATCAAAGCTTTGTTTTAGTGGTGGACAACAACGAAGAGTATCAATAGCGATAGCATTTATTCATGATCCTAAGCTCTTGATATTAGACGAACCTACGGTTGGATTAGATCCGGTGTTGAGTCAAAGGTATTTGAAATACTTGGTGTTCGCTTCGAAAGACTAATTTTCAGATTTATTTCAATCGATGTTTATTTCTTTATTGTACAGTATATGGGAACGTTTACTAGAAATGACAACGAAAGGCAAAACAATCATTATCACCACCCACTACATACAAGAAGCCAGACAGGCTCATACGGTATTACGAACGAATTATTTTTTATTCATTATACATGAAACGACAACAACGGTCTATCTAATCAGCATCTTTTTTCAGATAGGATTAATGCGTAGCGGTATTTTATTGGCAGAAGAACCACCGAATCAGTTAATAGAAAAATTCGCTTGTAATGATTTAGAAGAAGCTTTTCTAGCTCTCAGTCATAAGCAAGAAAGTGCGCCTAAAGATACGGTCGGTGTTATGTTCATACAATGAAAAACAGATGTAATAATTGTAATACTAACGATTACTTTTTATCTCAGGCATTAACTATCCCAAAGTTAATCAACGAGTGAAAGCTTACTTCGAAGACGATACCAAAATATTTTCAAATAAGACTTTTAGAGGAATTATGTACAAAAATGTAACCCTATTAAAAAGAGAATATATGTGAGTACATTTATATTCTATCAAACCGTTGTGACTTTACTGAATAATAATTTTTATTTTTCATTTTCCAGATTTATGTTATTCGTTGTGATATTGCCATTATTACAAACCTATTTATTTAATACGGCTATCGGTCGAAAACCTAGAAACTTAAATATAGCTGTTGTTAACGAAGAAATCTCCAATTGCAAATACTCCGAATACCAAGGATGCTTTTTAGATGAAAAACAAAATGTGTCGTTGAGTTGTTTGTATTTGGAATTTTTGAAAAACGATTCTTATACTTTTGTAAGTGTTTATTTCGATGAAGTTGATCTTTGTAATGATGATCGAATATGAAAGTGGATCAATTTTAAGGTTTTTTTTTTTCGAAAATCGATGATAGATAGGTAAAGAAAGTTGATCGTAAAATAATCAGGCATGTAGACATGATGAATCAATGACGGAGGGGAAGAGGGTGTTTTTTTAAGAATGTGCCACCTCTATCATAATCTTATAATTCATTGTTATCTGTGTGTAACAAAATTATTCAATTTAGAGCTAACATATTACGAGTGTATAATTTTTTTTGAGTCATTGACTTTACTGTGATCTCAAAAATGATTCAAATAATTCACAAAAAAATTTAAATCTTTTTAATAAATATTTGGGTACAAAGCTTAAAATTTTGAAATTTCTCAAAACGTTTCTAAAATATGAATTTAAAAAAAAACTTCCATTTTTTTTAACCTTGAAAAATAAAAATTAGTTTCAACATTTCAGTCCTAACTCAATTTTTAGACCTCTCAAAATGAAATTCAAATTTTAAAAAATTTTCAAAAAAAAAAATTTTTTACCAGTTGAAAATTTTTTGCCCTCAAAATGATTTTTTTGTCCAAAGCTTGAGAAAAATTAGTTGCCATTTTTTTCAAATTTGCAACCATTAAACTATTAAATATTATTTTTTTTAAATGCCGGACAAATGTATGATTTATTGGTCACGCGCTCAAATGAGAAAATATGCTCAATTTTGACCTCATAAAGCTTCCTAAAACATATTCTTGGTTCAAAATGACTCCATATAAATGTCTTAGCATCGAAAAGCCCAGACTTTAGGAACCTCTCTGCAACAAAAATCGAGTATATTTTGCCTCTTTAATCCGAAAAAAAACTAAATTAAGCTCACGCTGTATATACGACCAAAATATTACCCATTTATCCTTTATTTTTGAAAATAACCAAAATCTGTGCTTTTTGTCAAAAATTAAAAAAATAGTTTAGACATCTTAAATTGTTTTTAAATCGGTGGCTAAAATTTTCTCTAGTCTTTAGATATCAAAATAAAATTTGAGAATTGAAAAACTTTTAATTGCAAAAAAATTTGTTATATTGAAAATTTCGAAAATTTTTGAAATTTAACTACGAATTATCAGTAAATTAAAAAAAATTAAAAACCCTTCAAAATCAGAGAAAATGATTGTTATTGATTATTTTGTGATTTTGACTTAGTTACATACGACTAATTTGTATTTTTGAAAATTTACATCTAAGAAAAAAAATCAAGAAATTTCTAGTACTTCATCTTTAATGTTGGAAAAGTACTCAAATCTTGATGCATACGACTGGTATTTTTTGAGCTTACTGTAGAGATTATTTCACAACTTTTTTCATCTTTTATCATCGAATTTCGAAAATCGTACTCCCCAATAAACCATGTTCCCATATATTGTGCGACCCATTGAATCCAAACAGGTAAAACTCCAAATTCACTTTTGCAATATGAAATTTGTCATGAACTGTAGCAATTACGTTTAAAATTTTCATTTCTTTGATTTATTTTATTTTTATGTTGAAAAAGAAATTCAACCATGACTTGTTCATAATCGAATGGCGATGGAAAATTATTTTCTTTTCAAGTTCATCAGTTAAGCATCACTGCTTAGTTTTTGAACTTTTTTTAACGATTTTTTTTTTTAATTTTTGACTTTAGATTTAGTGAAAATTATATTTTATTCGCTCCATTTTTTTAGTGTAAGAATTTGATACTTTGTTTATCTGGATTTCAATGGATCACTCGGTATATACCTATTTATTTATTTCATGACGATATATCTTCTTCACAGGTGCAATACGATGACGATAACGTGGCACTGAGTGATGTGAGGAAAAATAAAGTTTGGGGGTTGTTACATTTTCAAGGTAATTATACTCGATCTCTAGCGAATAGAGTAACCGAAGGTACTAAAGTTTCGCCTGAAGATGTTACAGCAGCCTAATGAATACTTGGATAGATTTATCAAGTATGTTGAGGACATTATGTATCGGAAAAAATTTATTTCGTAATAAAACCAACTCGTTAATTTTTTTTTTTTTTTCAATAGATCAGTATATCGGTAATTTTATTCGATATGATATTATTCGTTCGATGTTTTCATTTTTGAAGCAAGCGCTTATGAATTGTGGCGAAAATCCAAAATTAGGCAGTTTACCGTTATCAGTGAGTATTAGATAGGCGTACATTTCAACTGAATGATACCTACTTTTATTGCGTGTGTTAACGTAATTTAATTCTTTTGTGATGATAGTTTGAAAAACCTGTGTTTGGATCTTTCGATGAAAATTTCATCAGTTACGCTTCAACTGCCATATTATGTTTGTAAGTAATACCTGCACTATTATTTTCAGAAAATTAATAAAAATTGAAATAAAAGTAGGTAATGTTTCGATGTGAATTCTAGATGTTGTTTCTTCTTTCCATCTATCTTGACTGGAGGTCTGATACTTACAGAAAAATTGGGAGGAATGATCGAAAGAATGATGGTAGCAGGTACCTACTAAATATAAAGAAATAATTTAATACTAGAACGTTCTATGTTTTTAAAAATTATTATTTTTAGCTGAGTTTTTAAACTTGAAAACGATAGCTATTACAGCCTACCTCATTTTGGGTGGGAAGGTCGGGGAGGGAGGGATCTTCAAATCTGCGTTTCAGAACATTTGTAATCATCGGGCAAATGTCCAACTTTTAGTATCTGTATGTTTTTTCCCTCGCGCGTAGCGGCGGCAAGTATTCATAAAATTCGCTCATAATTTTGTGAAGGATTCTTTTTGAAAATTCGCAAAATCCTTCTTTTGTTTTTTTTGATAAATTCCAAAATGGCGGATCACTCAAATTTTGAGGAAGGGTGAAGAAAGGGCAAATAGCTCAAATTGTTCGTTTTTGATCTCCTATGAAAAAGTAAATCACGGACACCAAATATCCAAATTTGAGCTTCTCAAATGCATTTTGAGGGAATTAGGGCAAAAACCATTTTTATGAAGTAAATTTGTTTTTTGTGTCCCACACGTAACGCCATTGGTATTCATAAAACCCGAACAAGCTCCAGTTAAAAACTCAGCTCCAGTAATGCTGCATGGCTGCTTACATTTTTTTTAAATATGCTTTCAACGATCAATACTATAAAATATAACAAATGAATTCTATCGCAGGAGTAACCATGATCGAAATGATGGCCTCGGTTGTCGTAATTCAAGTAGTGGTTCATGTAATACAAACAACTCTAGTCATGATAGTTATGTATTGGGTTTTCGATAACCCCTTCGAAGGCAGTTTAGCAACTCTTGCTTCTCTTATGATGGTGACTGGTTTCGCCGGAATGTTTTTCGGTAATTCTATGCGCAAAGCTGCTAACCTATCGGTAGAAATATTATGAAAACGAATTCTCATACTCGATTTGTTTGTCAGGCTTCATGTTAGCAGTGATAAATACTCAAATGGCTATCACAGCGTATTCAGGAATATGCACCAATATTGTGCTCTGCTTCACTTCCGGTAAATACTAGAGCAGAATGACCTAGTAATTTTCCACTACTGTGAAGTTATTGTAATATGAAATCTTGGTATTTTCAGGCTTAGTTTGGCCAATCGAAGCGGAACATTGGTTACTACGATCGGTCAGCTGGGTGTTCCCGTTGACATGGACGGTTGACGCTGCCAGAGGTATTTGCTCAAAAAATTTTCCATTCTTGCATCCGGTAGTTTTGAAAGGATTTGCTCATACCATAGTGTGGAATTTTATTTTTATTTATATTATTTATTTCTTTATTAAATTTAAAAAAGATGTTTGGGTTGCTAAAAAGTAAACCATGTGTTGTGAGATATTTATGTTTTTTAAAAAGGCGATTAGTTTGCCGAAGATGTAATTTTTTTTGTTTATTATTTACCAATTAGTGTTGTAGTCTGATGTGATTGTATAAATAATGGAGAAATTTACTCAGGCGAAGTTTTACGAGTTGTAAATAAACCGTGTACATCTGATGAATTCAAAGGTGTTATTCTTATATGTAAAACGAACGAATAAAATTGAAAAAAAAAAATGTTTATTTTCAATTATTACACATAGCGGTGATATATGAACGTAAAATTATACCTTCAACGTAACAACATAAGTACATAACATATTTAAGCCTAGAAGAATACTACATCAAACACTCACTCGAAATATTCAATACCATTCTTTATCGGAATTTCGTAAACGTTTAATGTAGTTAAAATGCTGAAGAATAAAAACTGAAAACAAATCGCTTTTCGGGCGATGAAGAAAGTAATCAACTAAAAAATTACAAAAATACAAGTTGTAATGAATGAATAAACTTAATACTGAAATTAACAATAAATAAAATAGCAATTCGTGGGAGATTTATGTTAAACATCATATCGCAAATGGTGGAGGAGTAATCTTGAGTCTCGTTGATTTTTCAGGGTGGAGAATTTTTCATGCTTTTTATTTCAAGAGCACATTCTCACGCATCAATTTTTTGGCGAAGGGTCAAGGTGGGTAAAAATGTTTTCCGTAAATACTTGGTTTCTATGCGTCATACATAGAAATAGTTCGGCATAGAATTAAAGAACATCAAATTTTCTGTGATAAAGCTTATATTGGATTTTATGATTGGAGAAATAGCTATTCTCTAGTCGTGAAGACATTAAGAATTCTTAGAGATGAATAATGATATGTAATATGACTAAATCTGTCTGTGGTCAATTAGGTACCAGCCCCAATGAAAATGTGAAGTGTACAGTATTCGTCATTGAAGATTTCTGGAAGAAATTCAATTGAAAATTTTATTTCAAAAATATCGCCCTAAATAACATACCAAAACTTAATTTTCCTGTCGGTCAAACTCTCATATGAATCACAATGGAGGCTAACCTACCCCCCCCCCCTTCTTCCATAAAATTAATTTTTGGCAATTTTTTTTTTAATAAAACGCTTTACAAAGTTTCAAAATATTTTTCAACATAACCATTTTAATAACTTTTCCTAATTTATCTCGTATTTATTACGTTCACAAAAAAAGTAAACAACAACCGTTTGATCCATTCTGTGGGCAGAAGTGATACGATGAAAAATGTCATAAATACAAAATTAATTTTTTTTCAATTTTTACTTTAAAATACGTTATATTCCTTCTTTTCGATTCAACGCATGAGAGATAAAATGTCTTTATAATGGTTTATCAGTCACCATACTGCTGATAGACATAATAAAAACACTGCAATAACACAAACACACTAATTGTCATTACGAGGTTTGATTTTATTAATGCATTCCGAAATAAGCTGTTGGAGTATTGAACATTAGTCTAGAATAATTTGTGAAAGGCTGTGTAGCCAATACTGACGCTTAATATAAGGCATCAAATAGTAAACTTCAGGTATTGACAACTATAATAATCAAGTATTGAAAAAAAAATTGCACCAATGGTTCCATAGATCAACGAGTCTGTAAGTTCTACAATGTATATATTATAATGTACTATAATAATGATAATAATTGAAAAAAGCAATAGGGAGTTCTTAACCCTATAAACCCTTTACCTACATCACTAAGCGATATCACCTTCCAAACTCGTAGAATTGTCTTCTACATATTACAAGCATGAAAAATTCCCCACACTGAAATGGCAATAGAACCTAAGCAAACTCTCCTTCTATAAGATGAAATTATAAAACTGAGTATCATCGAGATTGACTGCGAAATAAATTTTCGATATTATTCTACACCGTGAGCAAATATCATCACTAATCCAGGTTCCGACATCATATCATCATCAAGGAAAGGGTTATCGACCTGCAACACCACAACAGCCTGTTTACCGGGAATTCGTTTACAAACGTATTTCTCGTATTCACGTCTTTTGCTTTGGCGCGTTTCCAGCGAAGATAATCCTGGAGGCCAATTTCGTTCATGACAATTTTCCATTAATTCGTGTAAGATATGTTGCGGGCAGCCACTCTCTGTTAAGGCCATTTTTATAGTACCCTGCGAGAAAAATGAAAAATATTATTTCAAAGAGACCAGATTGAGAAGAAAATCGTTTAGTTAAATACCTGTAAATACTCGTCTGGTGTTGATATCATTCCTCCCCATCGACATACTTTGGCACGAGTCAACGAATTGGACCATTGTACGATTTCGTCTCTTTCGATTTCATCGGCAAAAGCACGAACGGAAGGATTAGTCAATCGCATTACTTTCATATATTCCTAAATTTAAATATACAGGTGATGAAAAACGTGGACAGTAATTCTGATGAGTTTGCAGATGGAAGAAGTTTGGTACCTTTAAAATACTAGTCTCACGTCTAAGTTCGTTGATTAAAAATGTGTGTTCGCTCATTTGATTTTGGAGTTCGTTAATTTTTTGTTTTTGTTTTTGAACTATGCTTCTTAATTCTTTTATGCAGTTGTGATCCTGATAAGATGAACGATGTTTTTAGCAATGAACTGATGTAGGTATTTTAATCATTATGCAACATCGGTATTACCTTGACTTCATCTTTGGGAACAACTGAACCGCATCCTTGTTCGCAGTGCACCAGTTTTTTAGGATTGTGTTCACATTCAGCGAGATGTGTTTGAAGAGTATCGAGTTTAAATACGTCGTTACAGCCATGAGATTGATTTTCACATCTTATAGTTAATCTAAATGAAGTTTTTGAATAATTAATGCATACTTATGCAACTGCATAAGAATATAATAATTACGAAAATTTACCTAGATAATAAATTCTTTAGAATACGAGGAACTGGTCTTAACTGAATAGGAGTAATGCACTGCCTGTCCACAGGACATACTGGTTGATGATTTAGCCATTCTTGAATACATCGTTTACAAAATGCATGCTCGCAAGTAGGTGCCTGGAATTGAATGAAAAGAAATGAGTTTGGAAATATCGCCAATGCGCGTGAAATTAAAAAAAAATGATTTTTACTTGAAGAGGATCGTCCAAAACACCAGCACAGATTGGGCATATTAATTCTTCATCAACAGTACCACAAAATCTACCAATATCGAATCCCATGATCGCAACTATATTGTGATTGAGTTACTATGACCTACATATAATTCATTTTTGGAAGTTTAACTTTAATGGAAAGCATTAGTAATGAAGGTATGGTATGGCGAAGAAGTAGTAGGATGGAACATTCTATTCCTCGTAAATCGATCTTATGTAGTAGGTAAAGTCTTGATAATCGCGCAACTGTAATGAATTTAATAAATAAGTTGATTTTTATTTAAATCATTACATTAATAATTAGAAAATTACAGGAATCGGAAACAAAAATTAAATGTAAATATTAGAATTTTTTTAGATTTTTGTTTCAAGTTTCTAGAAAAAAATCCTTGACATTTCACTGGATAGTACACAATTGTTGGAATAACAAGAGGGTAGGAAGAAGCCATATTGGTTCATCATAGTTCATGCATCACACTTCGTAGAAAACAATTATTTCAAGTAAAGCTGAACCAATATGGCGTTTTTCTATCTTTAGTTACCAGAAATGCAATTATTAAGGAAAAAGTTATGCAATATGCAACATCCCAGCTAATTAAGCAATCCATGTCTATCGTACATCATTGGTTTTTCTATTTCGTATTTGTTGATCGTTGATGGATCAGTGAAATTGTTATTTTGAATCAAATTCTTAGAAATCAAGATCTAAGTAAAATTTTTTCAGCGAAGACTTGCTTGAGGACAACCTCGATTATTCTATCAACGATATCGTAAGATGTGAAAAATTTCTGTATGCTTTAGTTCAAAATTACGCCGAGAAAAGGTTTGGTGAAAATATTCTTATCACCATCATATCCGTGTTTCCCTTTCAACGATGGAGAATTCAGAATCATCTAATAACGTAGCCTCGTCAACCTCAGAGGTTCGCTCGGAAGTAGAAACTCCATCAGTTCCATCCATTAACGCAGAATCGATACATCGAACTCCTCCAAGGATTAGAGTACGTAGATTCGAAAGCTTAAGTTCAGGACCTCCCAACTCGCTATCCCCATGCACCAATGAACAGGTGGATACCGAGGAACCTCCAAGAGTCAGAGTACGTATTCATGGCGAAGAATATAGCCTGAGCTCATTACAATTTGGAAATTTGGCTTCATATCCAAGCGCCCTTCCAGCACGATCTATGAATGTACCAGCTGCTACGCCATTTGCAACACCAATTGTACCATTTTTATTCCAAGGATCCAGCGAAAGATCGACATTCAACCCCTATGAAACAACAGCTCGTTATCATTATCCGGTACTCCGAGTAGCCTCCATGGAGAGTACGAGAACGCCCATGGTACCTCCTCCGCGTCCACTTCGAGCTACAGGCACGCGTAGTGCAAATTTAAACGTTGCACCTACGTCCACTGAGCCACCTGTGGTAGTTATAGATGCTGACGATGATGCTTCAAATGACGAACCCGTAGAAGAAATGGAAACCGATGGTGAACCAGAGAATGAACCAGAAGTACAACAACCTGTTCCAGTCAACGATCCTAAACCTTCAACTAGTTGTCCATCAGGTAAGTGTTTAGTTTTATCGCTTGAAGGTTGAATTTATCGAAATAATCTTTTAAAAATTCTTTTCAGCTTTGTCTTCCGTAGATGATGGCGATTCCGGAACAGTATGTACAATTTGCTATTCACCTTATACGAACTCAGGAGATCATCGAATTAGTTGTTTAAAATGTGGCCATATTTTTGGACAAAGTTGTATCAAAAGATGGTTTAAGGTAAAAGCAAGAAAGCTAAATGAAAACTACTCGAATTGTTTGCAAATACCGGTGTATTAATTAAGCAATAATGTTGCAGAATGGATGCCAAAATTCCAATAAACGTTGCCCCTCTTGTAATGCCAAGGCGACAGTGCGTGATTTACGTACAATATTCGCTTCCAATTTAGTTGCCTTAGATACAACCGAAAAAGATGAGCTAATAGAGAAGCTTCATAAAGTAAATTCTACTTCATGTGAAAGATTTAATGAAGCATTTTTATTATTGTAAAAAATGTTGATTTTTTTTTTTCTTCGCAGCTTCAAAATGAGAAAAATCTTACCGAATCCGTATTAAATTCTGAAAGATTGAAAAATGAACAGTTGACTGAACAGATTAGAAAATATGAAGCGAAAATTAAAGAATTAACAACGAATGGTAATCTGAGGGAGCAAAACGAAGTAGTGCAAAAGGTATCAATTTTCAATTCGAAAATGCTTTCATCATTCTCATTATGTTCGGAAGGAGCTTGTAGGGTTCTCGCTTATACCAGTCAATTGTCTTTATTGGTAAGTGAAGTAATACATTTTCTTTTAAGTATTTAGACTGATATTTGAAAATTTTGAATATTTAATTGCGTATAAAAAAATATTAATAATATTTATTTTAGTTTTGGCAGATAGAGCAATGATGTAGGAAATTTTACGAACAAGCTGAAAATGGTATAAAAGGGTCGAGACTCTCTAGAATAATTTTTATGTGTGGGGGGAGAGATTGCACTTTCTAAAATAGGATTTTTGTCAGTATCTCCTAACTTCGTTACCACTCTTAATAGATATAGATGTCTGTTTCGCTTAAAACGACCTCTTAGAATTTCTACCATTTTCAGCCTTTTCCTATCCATTCCATGAATTCGTTCCGCAAATTTTCTACTTGAATATTACGAGAGGGAGAAAATTTCATTTTTTGATATTATAGTAGACCATCCCTTGATATAGAAAATCATGTTGTCGCCCCCCCCCCTCCCGGTAAACCTATTTTTGAGCCCTTTTTCGATAGCAATTATCTCGTCTACTGTTGGTCGTAGGTGAAAATTTTTTGTACGAAAATAAAGGGCTTTGGTTTCACAAGAAATTAAGTGATATACATTTTTTTCGTACGACCCATACTTTTTGAGTCATGCGCATATAAATGTGGTGCCTTCGCCTTAAAATAAAGAAGACAGTCAAAAATGTTGTTTTTTGAAAATATCTCGGTTGTTTTAACATTTACGAGAAAAACACCCTAGTTAGAAAATAAAGGGCATAAAATTTTTGACCAATAGGAGGAATCAATTTTTCATAGTCCCAATTTGGGGCGGTGCTCAAATGGGTGCAGTTTGGGTTTTCGCGTGTATTTCGTCTACTATTGGTGATGTGTGGAAACCCTCTATAACTCAGAAGAATTAATCGAATTTATAAAAAATTTAGTAATATGATTTTTATTCCCACCGCCCATACTTCTTGAGTTATTGAGGTGCCATCTCAAAATCCCAAGTACATATTATAAAAATTGCACGTATTTGAAATATCTCGCTTCTCGACACTTATACGTGAAAAACATCTCAGTAGAAAAATGAAGAGCATTAAATTTCAAAGAAATTGTGCGATAGCAGTTTCCCCTAGACCCCATTTGGGGCTACTCAAAGTAGTGCAGTTTGGTTTTTCTCATAAATCGCAGCTACCAGTAATCTTAGGCGAACGATATTGAATATAAATATTAGAACAATTGAATTTCCAACAATTTCATCCACAATAATTTTTGTCCACCCAATTTGGGCAGAGGGGAAATTTGTGTAGTCGAGTACAAAAATGAAAAGAGACTTATTTCCAGTAATTTGGATTTATCATTTTAAATTGCGCCATTGCTTCATTGTGGGGAGAATATGGAGATTATAATCGAGGGGGGGCGTTACCAATCCTCACTTAAAAAAAAAAAAAACAAGTTTTTCAAATTATCTCCTCAGGGTTTCATCATAGGGCAAACATAGTTCAGTGCAATTTTATTCTACATAAAATTTCCTGCAACTTAAAAATGCAAACGTTTTTTTTCTACAACCCATAGGTGGCGAATTAGGAGTCTTTGAAATTTGGTACTCTGGGACCTCCATTACAGTTGATTCTATTATGCTATGTGATATTATATATGTGCATGAGAAATTCTTATAAATTGATCTGTGACCATATACCAACCCAGTCATGGTCCTGTTGAATCTCAACACACTTCCCTCAACCTCAAATACATATCCACGAATAGTTTCATGAGAGTAACATGTGCTTAATGTAGGCACTACATAATTATGTGCAACATCTTCTAACTACATACGAACATGAAAAAAATATATATCATATAATCAGCTCATCCTCGATGTAACTGTTTGTGAGTGTGGAGAGAGAGGACTGGGACATGGCGCACCTGAACGCTTGATGTGTGCATTTGTACACGTGTGTATTCTATTGTGTTGTTGATTTGACTTTGAGAACGTGTGTATATTACGACTAAAAATTATAATGGAAAATTGTGATGATCGATATTCCTGCAGAAAGTAGGAGAAAGTGATTTGTTCATGCTACTCTCATTCAAGGATCAGGGTGATAGCTATCCTTGAGAGAAAAAAAATAATGCGTGAAAATAACAATAAGCATATTATATGTATGTAGAAGATTATGAAGTCGTGTGCCATTCCTGGTCGCAATGCCACTACCTTTTGTAAACTTACTCTTTTTAATAAGGTGTGATGTTGAGACTGAGTTCGCTGGCGTTTGGTGGGGTATAAATGCAGGCTTTAACCTGTATGCGGACTGTCATTTTTAGCTGAGTTTTAACTTAGAAACGATAATTATTACTGCTTACCTGATTTGGGAGAGAGAGGTGGGGGGAGAAAGGTGTCTTCAGATCTTTGCGTTTCAGACCATTTGTGATCATCTGGCAAATTTCCATCTTTTTTAAATTTACTCAAAGCTTGGAGGGATATTCTTCTTGAAAATTCACAAAATCTCTGACTATATACCCCTGGACCGCTCGAACTGTAAAGAAAAATTCCATCGATATCAAGTAAACACTCTCAGACCAAAATGCGTCTGCGCATGCGCGAATTAAAGATAACAACAGGAATAGCGATACCAGTTGAACTTGGTATACTTGAAACTCGAAATAATATTAATAACTTTGAACTCGCGCATGCGCAGACGCATTTTGGTCTGAGAGCGTTCACTTGATATCGACAGAAATTTGTCTATTCTAAACAACGAGTTCGAGCGATCCAGGCGTATATAGTCGAAGGCAAAAGTCCTTTTTTTGTTTTTTCGATAAATTTCAAAATGGCGGATCTCTTAAATTTTGAGGGGGGCTTGAGAAGGAGCAAATGGCTCAAATTTTTCGTTTTTGATCTCATATGAAAGAGTAATTCACTGATACCAACATATCCAAATTTGAGCTTTCTAAGCGTATTTTGAGGGGAGTTAGAGCAAAAAATAGCTTTTTGAGGAAGTTTTGAGTTATAAAATTTCTTGAATGTTCCATATTTCCTCACCAAATCAACTTAGAAAGGTCAAACTTTGTGTTTAAGGTTAATTCGTGACCGGAATATGACCTCTTGAATTTGGGTAAAAATAGATGCAAAATGGCGGATTATCTTAATTTGAGTAGAGCTTGAGGAGCCTCAAATTTGTAAAAATGTGATTAATATGAACTTATATGATTATTGGAGACAAGAAATACACTATATCCCCAATTCATCCCTATACATGATGTTGGAGGGGAGAAGGAGGGGAAATAGCCTTCAAAATGTGGTGGGGTACACGAGGGAAATTTTTTTTTATTGCGGTATCGTATAATGAGATGAGCCCAAGTGACTAACTTATTTCAATTTTACCCTCCCAAGTGCATTTGGAGGGGAGTTAAAGCAAAAAATCGTTTTTGGAGGGGAGATTACTGCAAACAATTCACGAATCTTCTATATTTCTTCACCAAATCGACCTAGAAAATAAAAATTTTGAAGATGATTCGAGGAGCCTCAACTTGCTCTTTTGCGAGTCAAAAGAATGCTCTCGATATTTTAAGACCATTTTCAGCTTATTCGAAAAAACTTGTGTTTTCTGCCTTTTTGGTATCTAACTTGCCTAGAGTGATTTTAATATAAATGTAAAATTGTATATATACGGTAACTAACACTTAATTTATAATTGGCAGTTGGCATCGCAAGCGGCTGCATCTGTGATTCCTAGTTACGGTATACGTAAAATTAACATGCACGATATGAAGCCTACGAGCTATCATCATATCCACCAGAAAACCATACGCGATATGTCTTTCTCTCCATTCGAACGTGGACATTTATTAAGCGTATCTTTAGACCGTACTGCTAAACTTTACGATACTCAAAGTAACATCGTCGTACAAACATTCACAAGTAAGTTTGCTCGAATTCTTCACCGGATCTATTCTCGAAGATGATTATTAATCGAGGTATTTTTTCATCTGTAGCTCCTGTAGCATTATGGTCGTGCACGTGGAGTAGTGTGGACAGTAATAAATTCTATTGCGGGGGTCAAAATGGAACGTGGTTTGCCTTTGATAAAAGACAACCTAGACTGGAACCGCAAGAAATTGTGGAAACGTCTGACGATAAAGATAAAAGCGGCATCTTATCCATGTCCCACATACCTCCCCGTCCCGGACGATTTATGCCGAACGGTGGCGTCATCGCGTGCCGGTAAATTGAATTTACGCTGTTGCTTATGTATATGGAGAATTCTCGTTTCGTTAATTTCAGTTATTTTCAGATTAAATCAAATCGTCGCCCATTATACGTCAGGCGATGAAATTATGAAAAAAGTTTTACCCATCGAAGGGCCATTTATGTCTATGCAATATAATCGTCGCAACGATCATTTACTTATATCGGCGAAAGCTAGCAAAAACAAGTGGAATACCTCTCGTCACATGGTGTGTCAGTTATCCGAGTTGACTGGTGTGGAGGGAGAATATGATGGAATAGACGTATTGCAAACATTCAACGGTTGGTATTTCGTTATCGTAATTTTTAGTGGACTTGGCTCGTTGTTTTATCGTTCATAATGTATGTAACATTTTGAGCAAGATGTTGACTTCTCGGAGTATTTTTTTTTTATTCTGATGATTTTCCATGAAAAAGCACGTGTTCTACTATCCAATATGACAAAAGACCGAAAATCAATTTTTGGACGCCTGGGTACTTTTCTTATCCAGGGCCATATATACTTACCGAATCGTTCATGAACGGTTCAATGAAAGGAGAATTGCAAGCAATCGTATGTTTTCAACGATTTATTTCGTAAATGATTCGATATCGTAAGATTTTTCGAGCTTTTAGATACAATAAATGCGTCGTCTCGAACGATTCGCAAAGAAAGGTTGTATTTTTAATTATACCTATATTTATATCTTATGATTTGTTGGCGAAAGATTCATTAATATAAACACAACGTATCATATGATCGCGAACGAACGAAAGAAGGAAAGAGTGACACTTTGATAATATAAGGGGGCACTTTTTCCCTCTTTTGTTGTTATCGGCCTATAATCGTAATATGACGAGTTGTATTCATGTTAGTGAAGTCACGTGATCTCTGACGTACAGATTTTCTATCCCTATTCGAAGTACATGAGAATAAGTCATTAGCTAACGATTGAACGATTCATAAAAAAAGCTTCCGTCGTTCACGAACGATTCGACATTTGAAAAGATTCTTTCAAGCCTCAAAGAATGAATCATTCGCCAACGATTCGATACCGCAAAGAAAACATTCAAACGTTCATCTTCAAAGAACGAGTCCTTATGAACGATGCAATGATGCATTCATTAATACATGTTCAGTGATTTCGTTCGCGAATGATTCGTATGATAAACTCTTCCAGTTCGAAGAAACAAAAAAAGTCGTTCGCGAATATTGGAATATTCAAGGAAAAAGTTGGTAGTTCATCATATCTTTGTAAATTCTATTTTTCGTTCGCAAATGATTCGATTTCCTGAAAGGTTCTTTCAAAGTTTGAAGAATGAATCGTTCGCGAACGATTCGATTAGAAAATTTGCAATTACTTGATCAGTTATATCACACCTCTTCGTTTATAACTTCGTTTACAAGCGATTTGATACCCGTAAAAGAGCTTTCAAATTTTCAGCGTCAAAGGATGATTATTAAACGATTCAGTGAAAAAAAAATGAAGAATATTGGAATATTGTAGTCATTGATATGATTGTATTCAGTACTTTCGTTCCTGAACGATTCTGCATCGGGAGACAAATTCTTCGAGCTCAAAGGAATTAAAAATGAGTCGTTCATGAACGATTCTGTAAAAATTACCATGGATCATACCTTTGTATTTTATTTCGAACATTGTCCACGAACGATTTGTGATTCGATATCCCTTCAAGAATTAGTCGTTGACGAATGATTCACTAAAGAAACCATTCATTGCCAATTGTAATACCTCTCTCTCACTCACTCACCCCCCTGCTCTTTTCCCCTTCTTCCTTTTTTGAGCGAGTTCGTTCGCGAAAAATTCGATTTCATTGGGCGATTTCTCAGTGTTTAATTTAAACTAAAAAAATGAATCGTTCATGAACGAGTGAACGATTCAGTAAAAAAGAATTTGATAGATTTGAATGTTTGAATTTTGAAAAGTGAGCCGTTCACGAACGACTCAGTTAGAAATAATTTGATTTCATTGCCCGATTCATTTCGTTCACGAATGATTCGATGCTTTCTTATAAACTTTTAACATTGAAAAAACGAGGCGTTGAAAGATTTTCATTTTTCAGTCAATCATAATAATATGTTTACATTCTGTGATTTCACGAAGTTAAAACTGTAAGTCGTTCACGAACGATTCAATGAAAAAAAAATTGAAAAATTTGCCGTTAGCAATCAATCATTCGTTCTCTTTGACTATATGTAATACGGACCGCGGTATCTGTGAAATCCCATTCGTGGTCCAAATTATTCGTAAGCGTGCTACTGCGCATGCGTGAATTGTTGGTGAAACTTTCCACTTCGCTAGTTCGCTGGTTGATAAATCTTTAATGAGATTACGGATGTAATGACAGCTACCCCGCTATACCTCGCTTCCCTCATAACTCTATTTTTGCGCATGCGCAGTAGCGACCTACAAAAAATTTGGACCACTAATGTTTCACCGTCTTGGTCTGGCTATTTAAATGTGGTAACGCGGTCTATACTTCGACCATATACTATGGACTGCTAATTCAAATGGTAGAAATTGAATCCAACAACAACAGTAGTTAGATGCGCTGACGCATGCGTAGTTTCAGTTTCCTTATCAACTTATACAGTTATGATTCACTGAAATAATTATTAATATACTTTCTTTAACGTAATTTTAATTATTGAGTAGTAGTAATGAAATTAAATCAGTAGTTGATGTTGATTTAACATTCTTATCATTGAAAATTGTCATTTTCATTCCTGAAATATCACTACGCATGCGCGAGCTCATCTATGATGTTGTTATTGTTTGCTTCACTTTTGTGTTCGTTTCTGTACGAACATTAGTAGTCCATAGTATATGGTCGAAGGGTCTATATCATATTATATACTCGAAGTTCTTTCTTCATCGAAACAACTCATTCGCGAATGATTCGATAGTAAAAGTTTTAACGAGAATTGAAAAAAGAACGTGTGTTAATCGAAATTCAACTCATTCGACCTCAGCTTACTGCTCTAAATGGGTCATTGCTCATTACTTCAGATAGTGAAGTCCATTCTTTAATGTAGAGTTGTAGCATTAACCTCTCATAGATCTTACTTCGTTAACCTATCGTTCCTAATTTTTATTAATTTCATAGGAAGCCCTATGTGCGAAGTTTTAAGTCGATCTACCTTCGTACCATTTCCAAACGGTGATCTCACGGTATGCGCGCATAATCAAAGAAACGCCAGCATGGATCTGTGGAGCGTCGTATCGGGGTCTAAATTACCACTCAACGATGTTCATCTAAACGAACCCATATACGATATCGCCTCATTCAGTGTGGACGATAAAGATTTGATTATTCCTTGCTTATCCGCTAAGAAACTTTCTGTGATTAAATTGAGTTTTTAAAATTAAAAATCGCTTATTTAAAGGTGACGTTTGTCACGACAAGATGTACCGAAATTGCTCAGGATTTTTTTTTTCTATAAAATAAAAATTACATTTCTATCGGTATTTTTTGAAAATGGTTGTTCGATTTTATAAATAAGTTTAATTTTTTGTCTGTTCTTACGAGTCATTAAATGCGTTTATCAGGGCGATAATTAATATCGTCGATTTAAACGCGACGGATATTTAATTTTTTTTTGTCAAAAGTTCCTTATCCATTAAGTATGCTTTTATGTTATTCGTATTGAAGTACGAATACATTGGATCGCGTATACCGAATACTCTGGTTGACATCATCGGATAAGATTGTTTAGATATACCAATATTTTTCTAGTTTATATTTAATATTAATTTTTATATTCGTGTAAAATAAAATGTTGATATAATACGTATTTTTAATATTATTTCGTTAAATTGTACGACATGAAGTTTGAAAAATACGAACGAAATTTGGAGAAATAGAATTGCAAGCTTGCGGGGGCAAGAGGTGAATCTTAATATAGATCTGACGTTTTACTTTCATTCGTATAATGAGGTAGAATACGTACATTGGTATGCGTAAGGTACATTCACCACAAACATATTACGCTCTTCTATCATGCTTGAAAGGAAAAAGCAAGAAGGTCATTTCGTAACTCAGGTTCGGCGTCGATAATTTTGACGTCGTATATTAATACGTGGTCGTAAGTTGAATAATCTTATCACACTCGTGAAAATCCAAATCAATTATATCGACACCTAAATATTCAAAAAATGTATTTTTTTAATGGGTTAAAAATAACTGAATGCAAAGTAAAATGAGCGGACGATTTTTACATTTACAGATAAAAACAATACACGAATTTTTCGTTGCACATAATATTCGAATCGAGATATCTTAATCGTTGATTACAATAACGAAGAAAGAGCAACTAATCTTTAATGGAATGACAAATTCAACTGTGATACAATTCGCTTGAAAAACTATGAAATTTGTTTTTTTCCCATGAGTACAGTTTTGGTTAAAAATTCAGTTTATTTTATAAACATTCATATTATTGTTGTTTTTCTTGCTGATTAGCAATATTAACATAGACGAGGTTAGATTAGTACGTATGTGAAGCTAAGTTCAGCTATTAAAATAGACGGTTTTGAAAAGCAGCATATGTACATTATTTTACAATTTTACAATGGTAACAGAGTAACCGAATAAAAACCATGCATAAATCACAAAAAAAACCTAATCATAACGTAAATTTATGTTTAATATGAACGACGACGAAACACGAATATATTACACGTAGCCTAGTACAAAATAAAGCGAGCGAATTAAGAAATCGCATGCGCGTAAATTTTCAGCATTTTCCAGTGATGCTACATATCGAGGGATACACGTTTCAACCGAATATTTGTTCGATAGCTTTATCCATATCCCAATTGCAAGTTGATAGGGCTGCAAGAGCTTGATCCATATCGCACCCGATTCCCATAATTCTCTCGATTTTTTTTGCGTAGTCTTCTTTTTTACGTGGTCCTGTAACGATACAGTGTGTAATTAATAAACAATTTTTGGATGAATAAAATGATAATGATGATTTAGACCTCCGGCGTAGATACTGGTCCAGTATTCGGCGGTGGAAATGAATATTTCAGGGTATTCTTTGTACTGACGAGCCACAACTGCATCCTGAGGATCATCCGGTTCCGGAGAAGCCATAAGAGCTTGTAATGAAAGCAGTACAGTTCTTAAAGTCATTGCTGCAGCCCTACAATAGAAATGGGAATGTTGGAAATTTACTTTGAATGTGTGTTGACACTTGGGACACGTGCTTACCATTGATCTTTTAATATATCTAAACAAATTACTCCAGTTACCGACGAAATGTTAGGGTGCCATACTTTGGTTAAAAATTTCACCTGTAAATGGAAGTCGGTATTAGTTTATTTCTCGGTTTGTGTAATGAAATCGAACTTCAAATATACCTTAGGGGGATTGAAAGGGTAAGTTTCAGGTACTTTGATTTCTAATAGAAATTTACCGCCTTCGTAAGGTGTATCTGGGGGTCCAGCTATTTCGCCTTTCAATTCGGAATAGTTATCATCTAATAATTCAACTCTGATTGAGCATCTTGTAACCTAAAGAAAGGATTTGAATAGGTGAATGTACGTCGTATAGAGGGCAAAGTAGAAACACATTTAGAAATATAGTATTTGATATTTTGGTAATGATAGGGAATTCTGTAACCTCAAGTTTGAATTTATGGCATGAAATATTACAGAAGAAGATTAAAATAAAATAATAAAAAGGTTAGTACCTCTTCGCTGCGAATTACTTCCTTAAATTCACGTCTTATCCTCTGCGAAGCTATATTTTCCATGAGTATTCTTTTAATGTAAAAAGATCAATATAATTATTAGGAAACGACGATTTTCATTACCGAGGGTAATCAAAATGTTAATCGCAAATAGTGGACAAGATTATTCACATAAATTTATTTACGTTACAATTTAGTGTCTGTAATCATCGAACCCTTTAAATGCAACGTTGCCAATCACCAAAAATGTATTAGTTGATCACGTCAAGTAAGTTGATATGTTGGTAACATTGTAATGATTGTCAAAAAATTCTTATCAAAAACCAAAAACATTACAATTTTTTTAGTAATTTACGAAAATGAATCGTAAATACTGAAAAATAAATAAAAACGAAAGTTTCAAACTTGGAGGACGTAATGTGAAATAAATGAACGTAGAATTGAGTTATTGATTTGGATTAAAAAATTGATAAATCATTGTTAAAACCTGGTTAAAACCTTAACAAGTTTTTCAATTTTATAGAGTTAAAAAATGAATAAAAGTTTTATTTAACGAAACATATTACAAATTTTATTTTTAATTCATGAAAAATGCTCGGAATTAAAGATTAGAAAAAATTCATATTAGAGAGTAATCTGATCTTTATTATTCATTACGATAAAATAAGGTATTTCTCCTTTTTAGGTTACCTTACATTGTTTGCTTTTGCCCACACGGATAAATGGGAGATTGGGAAAATGTTTCAACTTCAGAAAATCTAGTATCATTTTGTTGAAAAAATGATCATCTTCATTCTTATTCATCTACTAATAAAAGTAGGTCAAAAATTGTAGAAATTTTTGCGTTGGAATGATTTGATTGCAACGATATTAATGATGTGTTTTGAACAACACTCATGATACAAGCGATATTTTCTTCTATCTCCTTCATTACATTAGCCTACGTTTTTACCATAAAATTTTTATCTTTACGGATCTATCTCTCACCTGCACTTAAATTTAACTCTTTGTTATATGAATTTGAATTAGAAGATAACATGTTTTACTCACTTAAAATCACAGTGAATGTTTCATCTTGGAAGGAATATGAAAGAAACTTGCAAAAGGACAATGTTCGTTTACATCAGATTTGAATCTTCTTTTTTTCCTCGACTTATCATTTACATCAGTATTAAAATGTACACTTTCAATATCGATTTGAAATCAGCGATACACGAGTATACGTGTGAAATATGCATACCATCAGTATCACTATCAAGACCAACAAGCCTACATTTCAATTTTTGAATTTTTTATGAATATAAAATAATTCTGAAAGTTTGATTTTTAAACCTATTTGCAGTTTCAGATGGGATATGTAGGTAAGTAGGTATTGCGTGTTTTGCAATTTTTGATTTCTTCTTGTAAAGAAAACTATTTTTCAATCTCTTTCAGATCACCTACTCTATTTATTTTTTCTTATAGAATGAATATTTTACAAATAATAATCTCATTTAGCCTATTGTTATCAGTGAAAAATGCTGCAACCAACGTAATTGCTAAGCAGCCTTGTGGAGTACAGAATAATGCTACGGTATGTATGATGATTATGATACGTGAATATTCACGATAGGTATTCGTATTACCCATTTATGTGTTCATTTTCGTTTCACTTGTTTGGTCATAAATTTTTCTTAAAAAATTAATTCTGTCTCTTTTACTCTCCAAGTGAAAGGCTTTGTTATAAGGGTATAATTTCTACTAAACTGTGGTGTCATAAGCTATCAACCATTACCCACTTAATAGCTTTCATATTTTTAGGTAGATGCGCCTGAAAGTTCATTAAATTTTGATCAGTTCGTATCAAGTTTTAAAAAACTTCTTGATGGGTTCGGAGTCAAAAATTTATCCGAACAGAAGAAACTATTGTATGAAAAGATCGAGAATCTCTATGAGAAAATCGTTAAGCTGCACGAACATATTAATCTCGCAAACGGAGAGGTATTGTTTTTATTATTACGTGAAATGGCGAAAGCCGAAAAATACCTATTTCTTATTCATGCTAGAAAAAAAATCAAAGATGTCCAAATTCACAGCAGTTCAGCAAATAATTCTCCACCCTATGAGAAATGAAATCATGCCGACAATTTTTGACGAGAGTGTGGGCCGTCAACTCCCTCTACAAATCACTCCTAACCCCCTCTCCCCTGTAATCATCTTTCAACCGCGTAAAATTACTTTTCAACCCTTTACACCCCTTCAAAAATAAGAAAAAAAAATGATTTTGCATATTAAATCAAAAGTAAAATTAAATTTTTAACAAATTTGATTAAAAAATTGAATATCAAATCAAAATTTATTTTTATTAAAACTTGGCGACGGAGTCATCATCATATAATATTATTGAAAAAATTCGAAGAAATGGTAACTAATGTATTAATAAATTGTAATTGATGAATTTCCTATTCATAATTATACTTACTTATGAAACAAGATAAGATAACCGATAACATTGTTCTAATTTATGAGGATTGCGGCCGAACTATAGCACCAAATTTAGCGATTTTTGAACCATTTATAAAGTTGTACTCTAGGAAATTGAATTGAGATCTGATCAAATCTGTTTTATGATCTTCGGATCAAATCTTTTCAAGTTTATTGATCTATGATCTGATCTAAAATAATTTGTTCGTGATCTAAAGTCGCCTATCTTTGGTTCAAAATTCATCAATGAAGTTGAACTGAGCTCATTCTTCATTTAAAACGTGTACCGAAGTTACAAAGATTAGTTAATGCGATATTATACCTACCTTATATGCGTGAAAAAGAGAACTTGGTAGGGAGACGAAGATGAAGCTTTGAAAATTATGAACTTTCAATTCCTACGCGACACGCAAGACGCAACCCGAAACACATTTTACTTGACCCCAAGAATCAGGTTAGGTAATACGATAATTTATAAATAGCAGAATATGCGTAAAGAACAAAAATTCTTACTTCGGAGAATTTGGCGATTGTTTTTGTCAACAACTACACCTGCCGAATGCCGATAACTACGTCAGTTATTTTTGTTTCCAAATTACCATAGCAAGCATAGTGCAAAGCACGATTTTGTCTCAGTAATCATAATGTGATGAATTCATATTTTCGGCTGAGTTCGCGTAAATTTTACACTTCACGGTGGAATTCAAGTGTTATAAAAAGCACACAACTAGTACGTGGTTAGTAAAAAAAACATTTTATTCGGGCGAAAACACAACTAATGTCGGTGCATTAACGGTGCGTGTATTCAAGTTTAACCCTTTCAGTAAACTACTGTACCTGATTAACTGTTATGTGCAGTTAAAGTGCATTACATAATTAATCGTACCGGGAATCGGTGTTTTGGTGGAGTTGCTTGAGAATCGTGTACGCTATTGCATGGGAATGGGCGCTGCGTGGTGTAAATGATAAGACGTTAATATCAACTGATGCCTTTGCAGGATATCGATAATTTTGGAAAAGTGATAAATTCGAGTTTAGGACCACCAAATCGTCCACTAATTCGTCCCAGAATGCCTAACATAAAAGTATTCAGCGGTAGTTCTCATCCGGATTTGGCGCAAAAAATAGTCGATCGTTTAGGCATCGATATTGGTAAAGTGGTGACGAAAAAATTCAGTAATTTGGAAACATGGTAAGTCAGACTCGAAAGAGTCCAAGGTGATTAATATTTTGTTAATATGACAACAGGATATAACGCTTTTTCACTTTCATTAGTCGCACGTTGACGGTGCCAAATTTCGGCGCATTTTTTGGCATTGTCCGGTGTATCATTTGAGACTTGTTTGTTTCTAATTGGACACCTTTTTGCGTTATTTCGCGCGTTTAAAATCTCCCACATATTGCAGCGTTGAAATTGGCGAGTCCGTTCGAGGCGAAGATGTGTACATCGTTCAAAGCGGTTCTGGCGAAATCAACGATAATCTGATGGAATTGTTGATTATGATAAACGCATGTAAAATAGCCTCGGCATCGCGTGTCACCGCCGTTATACCGTGTTTCCCGTACGCCAGACAAGACAAGAAAGATAAAGTAAATGTATATTTCAACCTCCACTTGACATAATACCTTCTATATGCTTGGGGAATAATATCGCCAGAAAATGTTGTTGTTTCCTTGTGTTTCACACGTTATCTTTATCTCATCGTATGACCATTTTGTTTTCCAGAGTCGAGCCCCCATCTCGGCGAAATTAGTCGCCAACATGTTATCAGTAGCTGGAGCTGATCATATTATCACGATGGATCTACACGCTTCCCAGATCCAAGGATTTTTCGACATACCCGTCGATAACTTATACGCTGAACCGGCCGTTTTGAAATGGATCAAAGAAAATATTCCAGAATGGCGTAATAGTATTATCGTTTCCCCCGATGCCGGTGGAGCAAAAAGGTGATGCTTCGTAGGAACTGCGTATCTTTTATCTATCATTTGAGAAACATGATTGAACTTGGTAGTAACGTCAGGCCTTTAAAAGTTCAATTCTTATCTCGTACTGATTAGATTTGAACGAGAAACTGATTACGAAAATTATTCATTTGTTCGAATTAAATAACATATTATCGTGTCTACGTTAACGCCGATTGAAGCCTTCGAAAAATAAAAACCTAACGTAATATTCGTATTGACGCCATCCTGCATTTGTATTAAACAACAAATGTTTTGCAACAAATCTGTTTAGGAAGCTACGATGCTCGTTCATTAGATTTTTATTCGATATGTGAAATTTTACAATGATTTAATTAAATAAAAATTAATTTTACAGAGTAACCTCGATAGCTGATCGTTTGAACGTTGAATTCGCTTTGATTCACAAAGAACGTAAGAAAGCCAATGAAGTTGCAGCTATGGTTTTAGTAGGAGATGTGAAAGATAAAGTAGCCATATTGGTGGATGATATGGCCGATACTTGTGGCACAATATGTCACGCTGCCGAAAAGTACTAATTCACGATGTTTTTATCTTTCAGAAATTAAATGTATTTATTATTTAGTGAATCTAGACACGAGAAAGACAGACAGTGCAAAAAATTCTCGATTTTTTTTTCAATATCTCCTGTGACTCCTCGAACATCTCCATAGACAGGAGATGTGAACAGTCTGAGAGGAAAGGAGAGGGGTAAAAAACCCAGAAGTATGCTTTTTCGTTTTATCTCCTCAAAAATTGTTCCTATGGTGAAATACTTTCATACAATTTTGTTCTACTCCAAATTAAATTTATCACCATTTTTATATGAATTTTGTTTGTGCAAACCACCATAGGTATGAGCCTTTTTTTTTTTTTAATTATATGTGATCTGGTACGAGACAAGGGGTCACTAGTCGGAAAACAATGTTTTGCTCTAGGCGCATAAACGTCAAGAAAGGTCGAAAATACTACTTTTTAAATGTGAAATGTATTATAACGATAAATGAAAAGATAATTATGGTAGTCATCGGATGAACTAATATATTCAGAAATGAATTGAAAATTGTAGTAAAAATGAAAACTGTTTTTTTTAGCTGAGTTTTTAACTTGAGAATGATAGCTATTATAGCCTATCTGATTTGGGAAGGGGGGTTGGGGGAGTGGACTTTTCAAATACTTGCGTTTTAGACCATTTGAAATCATCTGGCAAATGTCCAACTTCCTGGTATGTCATAAAGCTGCAATATAATTATAGGCATGCATATACATTCATATAATTATATATTTTCCAAACACGTAGCGCCGGCAGGTATTTATGAAATTCACTCAAAATTTGCTGAAAGACTCTGAAAAATGCGACAATTTTTTTTCGATAAAATTCAAAATGGCGGAACATTTAAAATTTGAAGGGAGCTGGAGAAAGGGCAAATAGCTCAAATTTTTTATTTTTGATTTTATATAAGAAGTAAATCACGTACACCAACATATCCAAATTTTAGTTTTCTATGTACATTTTGAGGGGAGCTGGAGTAGAAGACAGCTTCTTGAGGAAATTCTGAGTTATGAAATTTCTTAAATCTTTCATATCTCCTCACCAAACCAACCTAGAAAAGTCAAACTTAGTGTGTGAGGTTAATTGGTGACCAGAATATGGTCTCTTGAATTTGAATCAAAATAGGTGCAAAATGGCGTATAATCAAAATTTGAATAGAGATTGAGGAACCTCAAATTAGGGAAAATGTAATTAATATTAACTCATTCGATTGTTAGCGATAAAAAGTGTAATATATGCCATATTTACTTTTATAGATGATATTCGAAAGAAGTAGGTGTTATCCACGAGAGGTTGAAATTTTCTTATGGTGGTGTTGTATCATAAAATGAGCCCAAGTGGCTAACCTATTTATTTTAGCTTCCTAAGTGCATTTAGAAAGGAGTTAGCTGAGCTTTGAATTGGGGCTTGTTCAGGTTTGCATATAACGTTTCTAACCCCTTTATGTCTACAGGCCACACCCAATATAAAGTCTGAAAATCTCTACTCTATCGCTTCCAAAATCACTTGAGAAGTTAAATTTAGAACAAATGGGGTATTTCTTACCATGCAATAATCATATAAACACATATTTCTCAAATTATGACTACTTGAGGCTCCTCAAATCATCCTCACATTTTTACAGTACGCCATTTTGGGTCCATTTTGAATCATATTTGAAAGATCATATTCTGGTCATGAACTAACCTTACGTACGAAGTTTAACTTTTCTAGGTCGATTTGGTGAAGAGATATGGAAGATTCATGAAATTTCATGCAGTAATTTTCCCTCTTGAAGTTTTTTTTTTGCTTCAACTCTCCTCCAAATGCACTTGGGAAGCTAAAATTGGAATAGGTTAGTCACTTGGGCTTATCTTATCATACGATACCGCATTAAAAAATTTTCGACCTCTCATGTACCCCCACCACTTTTCGAGGTCGATAACCCCTTCTACTCCCCTCTATTATTATGTGTCAAGGTGAATTTAACACGTGTACTTTTTATCACCAATAATCGTATGAGTTCATATTACTTACATTTTCACTTATTTGAGGTTCCTCAAGCTCTACTCAAATTTTGGTAATCCGCCATTTTGGATCAGTTTTGACCCAAATTCAAGAGTTCATATTCGCGCAAAGTTTGACCTTTCTAGATCGATTTGGTGAGGGTATATAGAATATTCAAGAAATTTCATCGCTCAAAATTTCCTCAAAAAACAGTTTTTCGCTCCAACTCCTCTCAAAATGCACTTAGAAAGCTGAAATTAGGATATGTTAGTGTTCGTGATTCACTCTTTCATATGAAATTAAAAACAAAAAGTTTGAGCTATTCCCGCTTTCTCCAGCCCCCCTCAAAATATGAGTGATCCGCCATTTTGAATATTTTGGAAAAAATTTAAAAGCAGTTTTGTTAGATGTCTAAGAAGAGTCTCTCACCAACTTTAGAATGAATTTCATAAATAACTGCCGATGCTACGAGTGGGGGAAAAATATATATACACCAAAAAGTTAAACATTTGCCAGATGATTACAAATGGTCTGAAACGTAAAGATTTGAAGACCATTCCCCTCCTTTCCCCTCCCTTCCCTTCCCTTCCAAAATTAGGTAGGCCGTAATAGCTATCATTTTCAAGTTGAAAACTCACCTAAAAAACACCTAAAAAGAAAAACTCTTGGATGTTTGGACACCCACAACCTCCTCCAAAAAAAACCGGCTGTGCTGTAAATCGCCTATTTTAAGTTTCCTAAAAATCTTGGAATATTGTAACATTTATTTGTGAAGATTTGGACAAATACCACATACCTATTTTAATTCATATTCAGATGAACGTTTCAGTTTCTTTCCTTTCCATTTCGGGTCCAATTTCTCATTCAACTTTGATATTTTGTTTTAATACGTGTGACACAACGTGAGAAACCAACACTTAGGCTGAAGGAGATTGACTCTTATAGAAAAGAGTACGAGGAATCGAATGATGCAAGCCGAATTCAATTCCGAGCAAAACTCACAGAGTTACGACATTTTGAAGTTGAGGAATACCAAAAACAACTTTTTGAAAAAAAAAAATTGAATGTTTTATGATACTTCCCTACTACCTCACTCACTTGAAACGCTGGTACGCAGCAGTACATCAACGAAACAAGCATGTAGAGCTACTTAAAATCTTCTTCAGTCACCACAGCGTATATTTCCAACCAAAAGTCATTTTCGTTAAAAATTCATTTTTTTCGCCTAAATTTAAAGTTTTCCCAAAAATTTGTTTTTCATCTTAAGGTCTGATTTCTCACGTCGTGTCATACGTATTCGCGAGTATAGGAAACGGAGTCAGTCTGAACTCGTCATTTTCTCTTTTAGGATAGATTTTTAGGAGTAGGTCATTCGTTTAATTGGTAGAAAATGTAACTAATTTCATCCGATTTTCCAGACTCACTCAAGCAGGCGCTGTAAAAGTTTACGCCATTTTAACGCACGGAATATTCTCTGGTCCGGCTATTTCGAGAATTATCAACGCTTGTTTCGAAGCCGTAGTTGTTACGAATACGATACCGCAAGATCGACACATGAAAGAAACCGATAAAATTAGGGTAAAAATGAGCAAATATAGGTTTAATGTTTTTCTTCTCTCGTACATAATTTTTATTAATCTATATGAATTTTAATTCGCAGTGTATCGACGTATCCATGATGTTCGCCGAAGCTGTGAGACGTACTCACAACGGAGAATCTGTTTCATATTTATTCTCAAACGTGCCGTATTAGAGTGTCCCGGTGGTTTTCCGTCATTCATGTAGAAAGAAATAGAATGTGATGTCTGTAGCTTTTTCGATTGCCATTATTCGTAATAACGAAAAAAGCTCATAATTAATTTTTTTTAATTTATAATTTAGTTGCATTATCGTTATCGTTATTAACTGTAAGTCCTCACTTATAAATTAGACTTGGAATTTAAATTACGCTGGATGTTAAATTATGTTAATATTTCTAGTCAAATAAATCGAGGCATTTATTAAGTTTTCCGATTTCAAATCATGGTGCCAATGTATTTTGTGTATGGAAATTTGGTCAAACGGAAATTTTCACGTTGGCTGAGATTTCTCCTTCTCGCCGCTTTCAAAGACTATATGAACATTCCTTTCGATTTTAACGGGATTATATAAAGGCGACATTTATTCTTAGACTATATGGTAATGTTTAACGTTATATGTAATCTATTTATGTTATTATTGTCATCTCATACCGGTTTTTTTGTCACGTTAATTCATTTACCATGACATTTGAAGGAAATAATTTATTTCGTATTTTCCTGGTTACGTGGAAAAAACGCTTATGGTTACCTCTGCAACTCGGTTTGCATTTTATTACGTCACTGTAATTTTTTTCATCATTGCATATGTACCAGTACATGATACGCTATAGTTTGGTGTGTTACCTGGATGGTTATTTAGAACTTAGTATCTTATTCCATGTTATGGTAATTTGTCTTCGAGCTGAATGTCACGAATTTTGCGAACAATGTAAAATCACTTTTTACGAGTAATTTTGGGTACTCGAGATACTTTGTACAGACAATAAGATTTTATTGAACAACGTGTCGTTTTTATTGAACTGAGAAAACCGTATTTGAGTTCTCCTATTATTGTGCTTAACCTGAAATAGTGGAAAATTAGTGAATCATATTTCCTTTCACTAGCACCCCAACTTGTTTTTAGAATATCTCAAGAAGGGAAGCAGCACAAACGATTGCGCCATGTTTCAACCCAGTCAGTAGAGATAGGTGTGCGGACGTTTCCTCAGCACCCCAAATTGTTTTTGTATACGTTGAGAAGAAGAGCGTCCTACTGGCAAGAAAAACGCAATGCCTCAAGTTGAGACTAACGCAACACGCGTTACGACTTTTCACACTATTATGGCACAAAGTAGCACAACGCATGCACTAAATTTCATTTTCAAATTCCGGAGTGGGGTTGCCAGGAAAATGCATCTAATAGGCAATTTCAACTGGTAATTCACTTGCTTATTAAAAAAAAACACACGAATAGTCTTGGAAATTATTGCTGGTAATTAAATTATTTTTAATGAAATTTAATTTAAAAACTTGAAAAATAAAATATATAATAAAAATTAAATGATAATATTCAATTCAATAAATAAAATAGATTAATAAAAACACTTTATTAGTTTCAAAGTTATTCTTCGTTAAAAAAAGGATAACTCTTCAAGTCCATGGTTTCAGCACAAATTATACAGCGCGAATTAATGAAAACACTGATTCTTTTCGAAAATAATTATTTTTATTTTGAAAAAAAAAAAAAAACAATTAACATGAAATTGCGTACCTACATTTTTATGGACTATTATAAAACTATGAATTTACAACTTAGGAACTAGTCGGAATTCAAACAACAAATGAAAATTAGACTGAAATCATTTTGAAATTATTTGAAAACTTCCTATACATTTCACGCCTGAATCCATAAAGGGAGAGTTTGGTTATTACATAACAGAGAGCGGTGGAAAGATGTTAACCTGCTTCATCGTCACTATCGCGGTTGAGGAGCGAGCTGCTATATATGGGTATAGTGTAATGTGGCATCAGTTACAGTAAAATACCACACATTTAATGATAAAGTTCTAAACGAAAGCAAACGTCAAACCGCTTCATCAGCGTTTTCAGGTCGAAGTATTAGCACAAACAGACAGTAATTGAAGGGCTGAGAATCAAAACTCACATTTGCCATCATAAGCGATTCTGAGAAAAACGCGAAAAACTGTTTTGGTACAGATCCCGGCCACCAGGGATGCTGCAATCGTGTCTACATGTTAAGTAGGATCAAAAAATAGAATTCACAATATATTTTTTTTTTAGTACCAACCATTGTCCTTTAAATTGAGAAAGAAGAATGGCAAATGTGAGTTTTGTCTCGAACTTTTTTTCTTTTACAGCTACAGAAAATTTTATAGAACAAAAGTTGTAGAAAATGAAAAAAAAAAAAAAAATTTGTCTCATAAAAATTTTTACCCACTGCATAATGTGCTAAATTCGTATTCACTTCCTCAATCAGCGTTGCAAGAACTTGGCCAAAGTTCAACTTGAAAATGTCATACGGTTTTATATTAGGGACTGGATTCAATTTTCGAGTAGGCTATACTCAACTCAGCATTAAGTTTTTTAGTATATGGGTCAGCTGTACAAGTTAATAGTTCCATCCATTGATATTGCCGTCGAATGATTGGTCTGAAAAAAGCTTCACGTTCTTAGAAATTTGAAGATGGGTATTTCCTTTAAATTCTGCATGCTCTCTCTTTCAATTTTATCAGGATTATTTCTAACGGCAATCGGTATAGTCACACGCTTTAGTCGATGTTCATGTTCCTTGGTTTTGGTCTGAAACAAATTCAGGTATAATGAAGATAATTCCTCATTTAACATAAACATGATGCTTGTACACTGCTTGAAAGAATTAAATACCTAATAAAATATGCTATGATACGATGATGAGTATATCATATGGCGCTTTGCATGGAAGTATTTTTTTTCATTGGTGTTATCGTATACCACGATGGAGCTTTCAAAGACTTCTACACTTTACAGTTCACATATTAAATTCTACGTGAAGGAATCGTGCTGAAAGGCATGAATGAGGTATAGAAGCATGTTTGCCTTCCAAAGCGCGAGACAACCTCACCTTTATCTTCTTTGAGGTAAGGAACGTAGGTCTGGAGGTTCGAAAGTGAAATAAATATTATGTAATTATGTAATATAAAAATTGTAGGAATAAATATTTAAAAAAAAATTAACAAAAGATTGAAAAAAACTTCACCGAAAAATCGAGAAGAAAAAACACGATCACGGACGGGCTCGAACCTTTGACTATGTAGTCAAACAATCAAAGCCTCGAACTCATAGCACTACGCAATGCCACTCACACCATTGGCAAAAACTTTGTATATATGACTATGTTGCACGCAACTTTCTCAACTTCACGTAAACTTTAATATGTGATCAGTAAAAGTCTGTACCCTTGATTGCAGAATCCATAACCAACAATGATTTAAAATATGAGGAGGAAGTACTTCAGGGTTCAATACAGGCAACTATTAAACGCATGATGAAGGATTGTACCTTCATAATACGTTTAATAATTGCCTGTATTAAACCCAGAAGTACTCCCTACTCATATTTTGAATCATTGTTGGTTATATGGATTCTGCAATCTTTTTCATGGTGTGCTCAATAAAAGCAATATCATTTTAAAGGAAAAGCATTAGCAATCGAGCATTGAAATAAATTCAAAATCAAGATCAACAAGCATAACTTACTTTTTCTGGTAATTCGCTACTATACTAAGAATTTTTTTCGCACTTTCATCATCAGAGCAAAGATTTCAAAAACATTAGCAATATACACACAACTTTTTCGAAAATATAAAAAGATATTGGTACTGACAGCTACGTAATCAATTTCAATATTAAACGTTGAGGAAAAGTCAATCAGCGGATGGTATTTATTAATCTTATAAGCTTTCTCCAAGTTATCTCTTTTTATTAATACTTTTTCATCTCGAATACCTCATACGATATTAATTTATGTAGCTATATTGGTAAATGTTTATTAATTCACATGATAAGTATACATATTCATACAATCAAAATAGGTATATATTAAAACGGAATAATTCCGTTCTCAATTTATTCACCTATTTCTTTATATAATTTTTCGTAACAATCGAAATAGTGAGTTGTGAAGTGCATTCCGCCAGCTAATCCACTCCAAAATTTGGAAATGAAATTTAATGCATTTGTTTTGTTGATCGTCGTTTGTGCTGCTTCTTCTCTCCAGCTCTTCTCAAAATTTGAGTGATATTCCATTTTAAATTTCATCGAAAAAACAAACAAGTACTTTCGTTGCATTTCTCAGTAGAGTCTTTCATCAAGTTTTGAGCAAATTTCATAAATACCTCAGTATTTTCCAAAACATGAAAAATTGTATTTCTCAAATATAACAAATAGAAACAACGCACGATTAAATTACGCACAAAAATTTGTTAAAAAAAAAATATACTTATTTTAAATAGGTATGTAAAAAAGTTTTTTTTTAAAATAATAAAATCATAAATAAAATTGCAACATTTCTTCGTATTTTGTACGTCCTGATAAAAGTTGGTAACAAAAAACGAATACTTTTAAGCTAATACTTAAAATCAACTTGATTCATTTGGTAACCCACTGAGGGGCCTCAACATCACATATGACACGTTGAACTGTGATTCTTTCATCGTCGACGTTGTTCGCGTTATAAAAAGCAATTAAGTCTTGAATAGCTTTATCTTCGATCTAAATAGATACCGTACAAAACAAAGGTAAATATACATCCGAAAGAAACCGATGTGTTTTGAAGAAAAAAATTTACTTGAGCCAAGTGCAGAGACTTCGATTCAACTTTTTTGGTTTCTTTTTTAATGGTAATCTTTTGTTTTTTCTCGGACGCCATTATTGCGGAAAAACTCATGGGTTCAGGACTTTTACTCGAGCCCCAGCAATCAGATGTGCTATAAAAAGATAATAAAATTGATTTCGCTGACATAAGTGAAATATTGCATTTTATCGAATTAATCACTTTATATCGACGGAATCACACGGTGGTGAGGAGCATTTTGTGTTCCACGCTGTTCTCGGGGACGTTGCTTCGCATTCTTCGATTTTCGATGCAGACGATTCGCTCACAGTTCTCAACTTTTTACGTTGCTTTTGCGATAACTTCGGAGTTAAATTTTGCAAATCGATACTAAAATAAATTTTAAAAATTACTCGTAAAGAAAATAAATCGACTACGAATTTTCAAAATTTAATTACTTGATGGTGATAGGCGAGCTCTTGACTCTTCTCGAATCACCGGTTTCATTTACCGACGATTCGGTAACAGGAGAGGGTTTCGTGTTGATCGGCGATTTACCCAGCGCAGTGAAGTTTTCTTTTTGTTCGATCATTTCGGGGCACTTTCTAACGGCTGAGTTTATTTTCAATCGAGATTTAACCGATTTCAATTGTTTATCTACTTCGATCCAATTGCCTTCCGGTATGACCGGAATGATTTGCGGTTGTACGTCGATGATGACGTTTTTGTGGACGATCACCGGAGCTTTATTTTCTTCGTCGGATTTTTTACCTTTGTCTGTATCGTTGATGGAAGTTTTACGTATTCGTTTGATTTTCTTCTTTTGCGCCATTTGGATGGGTTTCTTTTTTAGGTCGTTGGATAAATCTGAATCTGTACGGAAGCAAGTAAAAATAAATTGGAACAAATAAAACACGATAAATAAATCTTTGTGTTCGATAATAAAATTATATTATAAAGTAAAATAAGTAGGCAGTCATGATACAATGGTGGAGCTGAGTTTTTAATGGAGGCATGTGAAGACTTGCAGATAATGATGTTAATCTTTCGACACACATAACCACCAACAACGAAAGAAGCTGAATTTTGGATACCGGTTTAAATTTATTATGTTATTTATCGTCGCTATTTTTTGTTCCTCCAACACTTTTCAAATTTAGGCTCATCCGAAATTCACCTCATACGCAAAATATGAGCTTCCTTCATTTGGCGAGAAAATATGAATCATTCAATGAATTTCATGACACAATTTCTTTTCGAAAATTTGAACTTGACCAAGGAGATGATGAAATTTTTTTAATTTTGGAATTCCACCTTAGTTTTTATATAAATCACAAGGCGGTCGGTGGAAAGCGGGGTGTTCAAATTTTTGCATTTCAGACTATAAGTAATTATTTGGAAAATGTTCAACTTTTTGATAATACCTACATACATATATTTTTTTTCTCCAAACGTAGCACCAGCAAGTATTCATGAAATTCGCTCAAAATTTGGTGAGAGACTCTCCTTAAAAATAAAAAAAAAATACAATTTTTACTTTCTTGATAAAATTCAAAATGGCGGATCACTCAAAATTTGAGGGGGGCTTGAGAAGTGGCAAATCACTCAAATTTTTCATTTTTGATCTCATATGAAAGAGTGAGTCACGGACACCAACATATCCAAATTTTGGCTTCCTAGGTGCATTTTGAGGAGAGTTAGAGTGAAAAACGGTTTTTTGAGGAAGTTTTCAGTCATGAAATTTCTTGAATTTTCCACATATCGTCACCAAATCAACCTAGTAACGTCAAACTTTTCGTGTAGGATTATTTTGTGACCAGAATATGATCTTTTGAATTTGGGTCAAAACGGATATAAAATGGCGGATCGTAAAAATCTGAAGATAATTTGAGAAGCCCCAAATTGTTCTAATTTGAGAAATATGTATTCATGTTATCGTATTTGTAAACCTGAATAAGCCCATGATAAAAACTCAGCTCTAGTAATGCAGCATGGCTGCTTAACAGTTTTTTTTTTTATTATTAAGGAATTGATTTAATTCACTGTCGGCGTTGTTAGCCAATTTAGACTAAAAATTTTTAATGATGAAATATTAATCGTAAAAGTAATATTTCATCAATAAATTTTTTTCATACTTGCGGGAGGAAAACGCTACTTTACCTCCCGCTCGCTAATCGCTAGGGTCTCAAACAAGCGCTTTTCTCCCGCATTTAAGAAAAATTTCGTTCACTACTCGGGAGAAAAATTAATTGTAGACTCGTGTGACAAACCTCACACTCGTCAAGAATCACTTTTACCTCCTTAGTTGTGAAATATACTATTTTTTTTATTATTATTATTATATTATTAAAAATTTATAATGAGGTTTCAATTAGAAATTCTATTATTCTATCTCCTTTTATATTAAAAATTGAAGTATTTATAATAATTCGATTATTAAATTTTAAATTTAAATTCCAAAATCGATGAAAATTTGTAATAAACAAATAGGAATAATGAACCAAAATTTCATCATAAATAAATATTTGAACTATAATATTGAATATTTTCATTTTTTTTTTTTTAACATAAAATTAATAAATAATCTATAATCATATGAATTCATATTTATCAAATTATTGAGTTTCATACCCAGCATTTTTATACCACACATTAACGACAATTAAGCAGACCTAAATCTTTCTTTTTTTTAAATGTAATTTTATAATTCTATTTCCACTCGAAAAGCCTTCTTTCGTTCCAACTTCCTTTTCCCACTCTAACAGGCCTAAAGTTCATGCTATCGTACGAAACTATAACCGTAAATTTTCGACCTTTTGTGTACCTGCCCCTTCACCCCCTCCCCCATTTATTATTCATTTCAACATTATGTATGAAAATGAAATGGAAATAAGTCGATCACAGTACTTAGCACTGCCAAATACATCTAAAACGACACGTCACATGTTTATGCTGATTTTATTGAATTTTCTCGAAATCTGGGAGCGTCATGTACCTCTCACATGAATAAACTCTAGTTTAAAACATTAAAAAATAATATTTATTTTTTTTTTTTAGACATTTCAAGCAGCCTAATCACGTTTTCTATGTTGCGAAGCTTTTTTTATAGAAAGTTGAATTTCAAACTTTTGAAAGTTTCATTGGAAATTGATTATGGTTGTTCAACTTCTATGGCAAAAATAACTGGTAAAAAAAAGTTTGAACGAAATCGAAAGGCGTGAGGTCGAAAATCATTTTTTTTGTTCAAGTTGATATGGAATAAGATACGAATATTTTCAGAACAAATTTTCAATGACTCTCATTCACATTTCTCCATGTTAAGAGTTAGAGGAAAATGTCACACATATGTCATATAATTACAAATAGTTTGAAACTTAAAGATCTGAGCACCTCCCTCGCCCACTACTTTTGAAAGTAAGTGAACAATACTACACTAAGCAAATAAAATAAATATTTAAATAATTCTGGTACTCGATAAGCCAGTACCTAAAAATATATCCCATTCCACCGGATACGTGTTACCTATACTGATAATTTCCTCAACCCTGCGAGCTGTACTGTAGGTAGGTAACGGTTTCGCGTAATGACTAGACACGTTATCGCGCGAGAAATTACGATAAAATACGGTCAACGTGTTGAGTAGATCGTCGTTCAGCTTCTCCAAACTCCTAAAAAATTATAATTATTTAAATGAAAAAAAAAAAAAATGTCAACTATAAATTTCAAATAACTCCAAATATCAACCTAGCTTCCAAAAACGATGGTAAATTAATCGATATAAATTCGTAACAAGAACGTTTTAGCTGCTTCATGTTCATGGTATCAGCGAACATGAGAATATCGACGGTATTTCGTACATCGAAACATTGCACCAACGCCCACTCGCATATTTCTTTCAAATTATTTAATACGAATTGATCAGCTGCCACTAACAAGCTTTAAGATGAAAAAATCGATTAATATTCTCGAAAGGTCGTTCGAGGGGTAAAATAAAAGGATACCTACTTGCACCAAAAATTCATATCCTTTTTAAAAACAGGTTTGGCGACATTATCGGTGTATAAATATTCTAGAATTTCTTGCAGTATTGATCCGCTGATTGGCATGTTCAATTCGTCATTATTATTGGAAGACTAAGTAAGGAAAAAAAATTATATTCTTTCTTACACTCACACAGCTAATATTCTACTTTCTGTGATCGATTTCAGTTCAATATAAGATATGAGAAGGTTGCTAGCAGGTAATGCAAGGAAAATGAACTTACTAAAGCATAAATTAAAATACCTAACGTCCTCATTCAAAAGTAAGCTCAACAAGGGATGGGAGCTCTGAAAATGTCACAGTGTGATTCCGTAAGTACTTCGTGGTGGCTATGGGAAACAGGGCCGAGTAGAGGGGTGAAAGGGGGTATTTTTCCCTGCCACCGTGTTTTTCCGAAGGCTCTCAATTCCTCTGAAGAAGTTGATAGCATTTTTCAGTTTTCAATATCAATTTTTTTTTTTTAATTGTTTCCCCTGGGCCCGAAATTTCTTCGCACAACTCTAAGAAAAATCCGAGAAAAAATGTAAAATTTGATAATACGAATAATTTTTCATGTAAATGCAGATAATCATAATTAAAAAAAAAAAAAACAAAAACAAAAAACAGCATCGATTAATTTACCACAAAAATTTATTTTTTGGTAAGTCTTATATTTACTGAGGTTAATGAGAAAATTATATTAACGCTAACATTTTTCGAAAAATTACACCCCCTCCCCATACAAACACACATATTTTGTATAAATTCCAAAACTTCAAAAATGATTTAGATGGATGAAATACTGTTGCAATGAAGAGTCCAATAAGTTTCAACAGCCAAAGTTAACATCTACTCAAATTGTATCGTTTTTCGAAAAATTACTTCCCCCCCCCCATCCATAACAAAACACATGTACGTGGTGTCGACTAGAAAATACTTCGAAAATGTGTTAGATGAATATCCCAATAAATAGTCTAGCTAGTTTTAGCTGCCAAAGTTCATATCTACCCGAGTTATAGAATCCCCTCCCCCACTATCGAAATTCCTGTGCGACATTTCAATTTCGAAATTCATTGACAATTGTTTAGACGAGTGAAGTATCATCACAATGAAGAGTTTAATTAGTTCCAGGTGTTAAATTTGGTATCAAGCAGAATTACAGTTTCTTTTGTTGAAAAACTGCTCCCTGCCCCTCCACATCAAAATACCAGCGAGTGATAATTTCAAAATTTATTGAAAATATTTTGAATAAGTATCGCGAGGTTAGACGATGTACCAAGCAAGTTTTAGATGCCAAATTTAATATTTATTAATTTTTAGAATTTTTCCAAGAATTGAACGTTCCCTCCCTCCGTCGTTTTCATGGTCTCTTTTAATTGTGTGGAGTTTTCTGATGATTTTTTTTCATTTTGGAGCACATTTCATTTTTTTTGTAATTTTTATGATTTACATGATTTTACCTAGTTTGTGATAATTTGCACCCCTTTACCCCCTCCCCTCCACTCCCATATTAAGTCTGGCAGTTTAAATTTTTGTGGTGAGGTTTCCAGGTGATGTTCATTCCATCGAACTTTATCTAGTCGAAATCGATGGTTCACGATTCGAAATGCTCCCTAATGAGATATACATACATGAAAATCTCATTTTGGTTGGGTTTTATGCCTCTCGTGGGTCATACTTGAGACTGAAAGATTGGAAATTTTTGTAAGATATTTAAGGTAATATTCTTGACGCAACTGTTCATAAATCACATTTCTCCGATTATTTTTCGAACAAAATGATGTTTACTTCGTATATTTGAATGAGGCTGGTGCCTCACGAAGCAATGCTGGTGGTGGACAAATTGCATAATTTTAATTTTTGAGATGCCCTCCATGAGAAATGTGGATGCCCCAACGGCCACCAAGAAATACTTATGGGACCAAAGTTTAACCTTTAGAAAGGGCTCACCTTTAAGTGAGCACATTTAGGTATTTTCATTTAGGACTTTCGTAAGTTTATTTTCCACTGATTATTTTTTAGCCACCTCTTAGAGCACTTTTCGGGCCACAGAAAGTAGACCATTATAAAAAGATCACACACTTCTATCCAGAAACCCGATAACATTAACTTGAAATACTCCATTCGAGCGACTAGAATACATTTATGAGCGTGGAATACTTGACCGTCTTGACTTCTTAATTTAATATCACATAAATTTTTGTACTTAAGTCGATTAAATGTTAATGGCACGGGGCGTACGAAATCGTTTTTATTTTTCAAGCATATACAGTCGTTTTCGTATCTGAAATAAGAGTTGGAAAATTTTAATTCGTTTTGAACAGACGTGTTATTTATTCGGAGGAATTTTGTACCATACTTGAATTTTTCCAGTAGCGAGGCGAATTTTTTCATTTTATAATCTCTAGCTGCTTTGAGAGCCAGTTTAAATGGATCTTCGAGTTTGGCGGGAGAATTAGATTTTTCGTTGCTTCTATTAATTCTACAGGGAAATGGTGATTATTAATATGATTAAAAAATATTAACGTCATTATAAAAAAAATATAGGAAGGGCATTTTGCGACGTACTTAAAGGAAGAGCCAACTTTGAATAAATCGCAAGTGCCTGTATAGGCGAAAGTTAATATTTCTTTGAATATATCAGCGTTGATATTTTTCACGTGTACGATTCCATCTACAGATGGAAGCGAGGCTAATTCTTCGCTGCAATACGACACGATATACTTATGAGCGCTAAAGGTTCTTTTATCGACCTAAACAAAAACATATGTTACGAAATTCGCCAATGAGAACGATGTAAATGCGACAAATGAGATTTCCACCTGATACGTGATATCGGGGAATGTATCATAGTCGCACGATTCGTGGTAGAATTTCACGAGATCGGAATGAAGACAGGATCTGATGGTTGGAAGACTTTCCATGATATCGATTGAGCGTTCCTACACACAAAGAGATATTTATAAGCTAAAGACGGCGATTAATTGGTTATTTGTAGTAGTATCTTACTTGCAGAATGGCGAAATTATCGCCTTTGGGGTCGGAGAATATGGAGATTGCTCGGAAAGCGTTGGGGATTTTTTTCAAACTGATGAGATACGCTTCGCCGTCGATTTCGTCGTGATGGTAATTAACGGTGGTGTAAGCGGTGTTTTTATTTTTATCTGAATTTTCAACGAAGAAAGTTTAATTATTTAAGAAACAAAATTGGCGAATTATTCGAATTAATAAAAGGTTGGCCTTACTGAAGGTTTTTATTAATTTTTCGTCGTAAGCTACAAACGCTTCTCCAGTACGGGTAACTATCATCATGTTATTAGAATTTAATACTAAATCGGTTACTTTAATTTCATGTCTGATAAGGAAATCACAGCTGAAAAAAAAAGAAGTTCATTTATACTTGAAACAATAAAACAATTACTTTTATAATATCTAGAGGATTCCAAGAAGAAATGAGGCATACATAAAAAAAAAAAGTAAGCAGCCATCCCCATTACTGGAGGTGAGTTTTTAACTGGGGCTTGTTTAGTATATTTGAAGGTAATACTTTCTAGTAAACTTCTCAACCCCACAAGCCACGTCCAATATCGAGTCCAAAACGCTCACTTTACCCCTCGCCAAAACGCCCAAAAAATTTAATTTGAAATATGTGTAACTTTTTATCCAGAAAAATTAAGAAATCACATATTTTTCAAATTCTAGGCGTTTGAGGCTTCTCAAGCTTATCTCAAATTTTTTTCATATGCCATTTAGGATCCAATTTGACTCCAATTTCAGGGGTCATATTTTAGCTCCTAAATAACTCGACGTACGAAACTTGACCCCCTCTGTCAATTCGTTCAGCATATAAGTGAAATTTACGAAATTTCTCAATGATTTCCCCTCCAAAAGCAGTTTTTGCTTTAACACCTCTTCATATTAGCTTAAAAGGCTAAAAGTGAAATATCTTGGTAAATTGGACTCGCTTTATAATCTGACACCATGATCAAGCATTTTTGTGTTTTCGTTCACCCCACCACATTTTAGGAACATGGAATATCACCCCCTCCTTCCTTCCTTCCTTCCTTCCTTCCTTCCTTCCAAAGTCACGTGTGAAGTTGAAATTAGCATACAGAATGATTCTCATTACTCATGATCATATGAGTACAAATTCATCAAAGCTGAGTGATTTAAGGCTCTTCAAATCATCATCAAATCTTGGCCATCCGCCATTTTGGATGTATTCTGATCCAAAAAGAGAAAGGAATTACACCCCACCCCCCCACACATTATGTATACAAGTGGAATCAGCATTGCTAGTAATCATATCAGTTCACATTTATCAAACCTGAGCTATCTAAGGCTCCTCATCAAAATTTCCTCAAAAAGTAATTTTTTGCTCGAAACTTCATTTTTTTGCAAAATCAGCATATTTTCAAAAATAAAAATAATAAATAGGTAATTTATAAATCATATGCAAATTTTTTTCTTAACATTCTTAGGAAAATTTTTTTATTAATTTTTTTTTTTGTTTAATACTTGATTTTTGTCTAGTGTTGTTATATCATTTAGTTGATTTTCATAGGTCAATACAAATTTTTCAATTTTCTATCATTAATTTTTTGAATTTTATTTCTTTTTTATTTTATAAAACATTGTTTTTTTTTTCTTTTTTGGTGTTCATAATTTTAAATAAAATATAGTAATTAAAAAAAAAATGGCAAACACTAAGTACGTTTCAATCGAGTCTCCTCCTTTAAAAAAAAATGATTAACTAAAATTGTCATTGGTTACCACTTTCCATACATGGAGGGAGGGGAGGGGGCATTTCACATCTTCGGTTTAATGGTCGTAGAACATAATAAAAAGTGATCAGAAAAATCCACAAAATTCAAATTTATAAACATTAGAAAAACCTCGAACTCGTTCCCTTAATTCGTGGCTAAGGGTTAAATCACACCGAAAATGTATGGGAATAAATTGAATTGATTAATTCATTTATAATCTTTTTTCAAGATAGAGTTAATACAAATAATGTTAAAATTTTGAAAATTTGTGAAATAATCTTTCAGAATTCGTTGACAAAATTAAATAAATTTTTAACCAGGTTAAAAAAAAAAAAAACTCAATTCATTCACTTCTTAATAAAACGCAAACATGCAGAAATATTTGAATAAAAAATTCTTACTTCTCACCATAATACTTGGATTTATTAATGCGATACCTAAGGTATCAGTCCCTATCAAATGCTGTAAATACTGTAACTCCTAAGATTATTAAAAAAAAAAAATCTAAGATGTACATATTATGTCGCAAATGGCCGAGTTGCGGCGCAACAAGAAATAAACTAAATTAATTAAATTTGAAAAAGAAAAACTTGGAAAAATAATATCTAAAAAAAAAAAAATTGAAAATTGGTCAAAAAAATCAATTTCTAAATTTTGAAAACTTATTAATTATTTGATAGGATTAAATTATGATTCCACCATCTAAACATTTTTTTACATATTTGCATAGTCTTTTTTTTATCATTTGCCCACCAAAAATTTTTCAATTGATGAAAATGCAAAGAAATTAATTTTCAAAGACAATGGAAAAACCTGAAAAATAAATGGAAAAGATGATGGTCTTTTTCCAGTGGGCTAATTAACCTTCACTATTATACACATTCTGCTACGATGCGTTCAATACAATGAACCACGAAACATCCCGAAAAAACAGCTTCATTTTCTCAAATATAAACAACCCATCTACATTACTCCTACTTATAGCTTTCCTTAAAATAATAAACCTTTTCAACAGAATCTGTCTAAAATTTATATATGCCTCTGGCCTAAGCAACAGTACACAGCACAACGAAAAAAAATTCTCGGTTCAAAATTGCGCCTAAAAGTTCAGTCTACTGTTCTAAGCATTATAGGTAAATGCCTGTTATTTAGCAATAAACTGAGCATTTCTTGATGATATCATTTACCTAATGAATCGAGTCTCAGACTCAGGTTTATTTTTTTTACACAAATACACGCTTCCATTCCACAATAATACAGCGATTTTCAATTCCTCGGGTCGATATGAAGAATTAAAAGGCTTAATTTTTTTCGCATCTAAAGTACCACCGATTACCGCCACTTTAAGTACGATTTGTAAGCTGTAAAATACAATAATAAAATGTTTAATCAAATCATAGGCATGTTTCGACTTGAAAGCTTCATAGTTCTCGACACTCACCATAGTAAGCTTTTAGCTGCTAAGTAATTACCGGAGGTCAATTTACCAGCTAAACAGGTCTCTTTGGTGGAAACGTGTTTGACGATATGTTTGAAATTTATTTTTTGGCATTTATATTCGGTTAATAAAAATATATCGTCTGAATCGGTAACTACGACTATTGCACCATCGCTAACAGCTACATTTGTGATGGATGTATGATTAAAATTTAAACAAGGAACCTGTACAGACATGTAACAGTTATTAGGATTTTAATTTAAGAAATTCCAATTCCAAAGAATTTAAACGTGGAGACCATACTTTTTTGAATAATGGTACAGTTTTATCGGAAGAATTAGGGTGGCCAAGTTGACCACCGTGTAAACCGCAGGTATACAATGAGTTGCTGGTCCACACCACTGAGTGATAAGTAGAGGCACCAGCTCCTAGGATATTCTCGTTCCATAATTCAACGCATGCCAGCTGTGGCTTACTTACTGAAGTAGAAGTTGTCGTTAGACCAAGCTGATGGTATGTGTTGGATCCGCAAGTCAAAATCTATATTCAAAATAATTTCATTCAAAGAGAAATTTCGCCTTATCAAGTATGTTACTTAAGATACTTCGACACACATATGGTCGATGGTTAGATTTATTACTTGGTTATCGTTGCAGATGAAAACAGAATGATCTAGACCAACTGCAGCTTTGGTACAGAATAAAGACGAATTATTTGCAGTACTAGGAAATATTATTTTTTGAGGAATTAGAACTGTTTCTTCGGAAGAAAGACCTAGACGACCACCTTGTCCGAGACCACAACTCCATACATTTCCGGATAAGCTTACAAATAGAGTGTGACATTTGTGCATACAAATCTATTATTTAAAAAATCCAAATCAACGAGAATTCCAATAAGAGAACATTTGTATAGATTGATCCACGTACGTCGATTATAGCTTCGTTTCTTTTTTCAAAAAATTCCAAATATTCGGGCGCTTTACGACCTCTTTCTGCGCCAACTCCATTAGTATAGTTGTGATTGGTACCCCAAGTATATACTTCGGTGAAGTAAGAATTACCAACGGCGTTCATACGGTCGCGTTTATCTTCAGCTATTTTGCATAGGCTATTGTAACTCACCTGAAACGAATTCATAATTATTTCACGATTATAATGATTTAATTGGGATGAAATAGAACTTACGTCGCTGTTCGCTGAATCTTGATCTTTTTTATGAGCTTTATTTACGGATGCAATACAAGATACTTCTTTGTTGGCAAATCTCGAGTGTATCAAATACGGAATTAAATCAACATTAATATTCCGAATGCACAAATCAATAGGGCAATAGTCTTCGTAATCTTTTATATAAACATCAGCCCCAAACTGCAAGAAATTGTTTTATTATATAACTAATATATATACTAAGAAGAAAGAAAGCACAGCATTAGCTCACCTTCATCAACATAACAGCTACATTAATGTAACCATAAAAAATACTTCTGTGTAAAGGTGTATACCCGGATTCAAAATCTCGAGCGTCGATATCAACATTACTATAACGAACCAACCACTGGCATAAATCTTTACGTCCTACACTGGCACCAATGTGTAATACTGTTCGTCCAAATTCATCTTTTACCTACGTCATCAACATTTCGTATTATATTGGTTGTAAGGGGTAAAAATGAATTTTGAAATAATACATACGGAGTCAAAACAACAGCAGGTACTGTTTATGTAAGAAGCGAGTAATTTGTCTGAGATCAACGCAGAGGGATGAGTTATCGCTGATATTATTTCATTTGCGTGTTGTTCTGATTTACATGTATTGGTGCAATCCTGAATAGGAGTTTTTTTCGGCATAATTAGCGAAAATGGGGAAGATAGTAGAGCAGTATCTTCTCTGTAATTAGGAGTGAATTCGTGAACATTAATATATTGAGTTATCACAGTATATAAGAATGGTAAACGATTCGTTATTGGGAAAAAGTGATGAAAATTACCTGTTTGTGAGGAAGTACTTTAAGTTAAATGTAAATTTACATTAACTAAGTAAAATTTAAATGTAATTAATATAATTTATAATGAAATAAAATTAATTAGATATAATGTCGATTAAAAAAGTCTTATAAGAAAAAATTTATAATTACAATAAATTAATGAAAAACTGATAAGCAAAAAAAAAATGTAAATCAAAACAGTTTTGTTGTAAAAATTTTTTAAATCGAAAAGACCTCCAAGATTCCTTTACGAATAATTTTCAGTAGTAAACGCTATCTACAACATTAAATCTAAACTATTCCACAAATATCAAAATCGTAACAGCGGCAACACCTAATGTTGATTTTCGGCAACGTTGTCGAGATTTTTTGTTTATTTTGGTTGGACCTACCGCATCGATATCTGCCGCTTTCTTTGAATTTTTCGAATATTTAAAAATTTATTTTTGTCCTACGTGTGGTGACAAATTTATTCCGAATTTTTATTTAAAAAAATGTAAATTAATTAGCAAAAATACTGAGTAAGTGCTTTTTGTAAAATACTTACATCATTGCCGCGAAAATTTTATTTATTCCGTGTTTCTTTTTCATGAAAATTTTCAGATGATCACCAACGATGATCCTTCCTTTGCTGGTGTTATTTTCAATCAGATGGATAAATGTTTCGTCCACTCCGATCAATGATGACGGATACGGTTCATTTTCGCCGAATAATTTACATATTGAAAAACAATCGAGAAAGGATTTCCGTGAATTCGATGGAAATAACGATGGTCTACTCATAAAACCACATTATTGCGTTAAACGAGCCGAATGCATACCACTAAATTACAGCACTTGTTTTGGCGTTAAAATACCTTACGCGAAGACCAGTTTGAGTCTCGTACCAGGAATATCGAGTCAGGAAGAAGCTCAAGAAAGGTTACACAAATGGCACAACAGCTTGATCCATATCCAAAGTGTTGGGCTGTTGTACAGCCATTTCTTTGCGCTTTATTCATGCCGAAATGCGAGGAAAATCAAGTTGTGTTACCGTCAAAGGTATGTAATTATTTCTCATCAGTATGGTTGACAATAGATGTGTTTATGAATTCGTTTTCTTTGTAGGAAATGTGCGATGTAATTCAACATCCTTGTCGAATTTTAAATATCGATAATCAGTGGCCGGCTGAATTCAATTGTACACCATATAAACAAGAAAAATGCAAGGTATACTATTTTTTCACGCTTAACTTGATGCTATCATTTTTCTCTTCATCTACTAAAAATATATTTTTAGAATGATTTACGTGACCTGAAATTCAATACCACTAGTCGCTGTATGCCACCTCTTGTACCAGCCGAGCTTGATACATCGTATTACGAAGGCATCGAAGGCTGTGGAGTCCAATGCCACGATCCGTTCTTCAGCGACGACGAAAGGCAAGAGATTCGTACCATCGTCATCGGTGGTTCTATTCTGGCATGTTTAGGCAATCTATTCGCAGTAGTAAGTTTCTCATTATTGAATTGTCTCACTTCTCAATCCTTTACTAATTTCGTGTTCAGTTGACGTTCATAATAGATCGAAAATCTACGAAAAAATATCCGTCAACGGTGGCACTATTCTTCATCAATTTCAGCTTCTTCTTAGTTTCCTGCGGATACATCTATCAGTTCCGGCCCGGAGCTAATGATCATACCATTTGTCACAAAGATGGAACGTTGAGAACTTCCGAACCAAAGTAAAATTTAATTACACTCGTAGTTTATGCGGTAGTTACGCCAACGAGCACTTGTATTTAGTTAAATGATGTATTTTGCTTGTTATAGTTTTCGAGAAGACGTATCTTGTGTGGCTAGTTTTGTTTTTGTTTATTACTTTCTTATAGCTGGTATTGTTTGGTTTGTAATTTTCGCTTATGCATGGCTCCTCAGTTTGAAAGGAATGGGTACTAGTTTCATTCAGTAGTTAATTCAGTTTTTCTACTTTTTTTCATCGAGTTAATGTAATTTTCTTCGTTTTCGTAGAAAAAGGAAAAATCAAAGGGCGTAAAGATAAAAGAAAACCGTATTATCATCTCGTAGCGTGGTCCCTTCCGTTGGTATTGACTACCACTGTGATGGCGTTGCAAGAAGTAGATGGAGATAGTTTGTTGGGGATTTGTTTTGTGGGCGGAGTCAATAAGCAGTTTAGACTGATTTTTCTTTTGGGACCGTTATCCTTCTCTGTTGTGGGATTGATTTTGTTTATGAAAGGTAAAAAAAATTTGGTAATTTTGATTAACTTCTGTTTTATTTTATTTTGTTTTTGTAGGGGTTTATTTATTTTATTTTTTTTTCTCAAGGACTCTTCATAATGTAACGGGCGGTTTTTTCGTCTCTTTCATCCGCCTTATCACAGATGAAAAAGCTCCCTCAATGATAAGGCGAAGAAACTGGATGATAATTAATCGAAATTTTAAACAACGTTTTGAATTGATCCAAAATTAAAACCAAAATTCAAAATTAAAAAAAAAAACAAACAACAAACGAATTTTTATTTTATTACTTTTTTTTCTTCCAAAATTTTTCGTTGCGCAACAGACAGGCAACCCTGCTGTTGACGCGCGGTCATGGCCCTTTTGAATACGTACTTTCGGCCGATTTACAAAAATTAACAGTTTAATTGTTATAGCAGTTGAACTGTACCGTTTTGGTTGATTTAAAGTATTGAAATCTATGTAATGCGGTGAGTTACATAGATTTTGATACTTTAGATTCTTAGTTAGCGTCCAGTTTACGTATTTTTAATAATAATTTTGTCAAACTATGACAAAAGCGTTACTCGCGCGAATCGAAATGTAGGCAATTATATATAACCTTTTTTCCGCGAGCATCACGGATGTTAACTATAATATCTGGATATTTGTCTGAGTGCAAATGAAACGGTACTGAAATAGTAGGAGAAAGGTTGAATTAGTTTCTATGATTTTGTAATAGCGCGCAGTGTATGAAAAGGCAGTGAATTGTTATTTATGCGGAGCAAGTTGGACAGTTGTTCACGCTTTTTTATATTTATTTTTTTCCAGTTTAAAGATCATTTTTTTTATGTGATTGAAAAAAATGTTCATGTAATTTTATTCCTCTTTTTCTATCGGTATATCCTGTCGTTTATTAAATAATATTTTTTAGAATTTTATTTTTCATTATTTTTTTCTGATCAAAAAATTTTTCATCATTTTTTTATTGTAATTTTAATTTGTGTTTTCAAAACCATTTTTTGTTGGTTTTTTTATCGTAAATTTTTTATAATTTTTTTTTAAAATAACCCTTTATAGTTACCGTACTTGAGCACGCCTCTAGCCCAGTGGTGTACATGACGTCATTTATAAAAAAAAAAAACTACATTATTTCTACGAAATTTTTCTCGTTGTGAAAATCATTTTTTTGCATCATTTAGGTAAAAACATTTTCATGGATATTTTTTACTACGTTAAAATCGAATTTTATGACATTTTTTACTCAGAAAAATATCATCATTTTATATTCGTGCCCCCCACCCCTCCCCTCCTATATACATGTAATTCTTTCAAGTACTATTTTATCAAAATTTGATGTTTAACCGTGCCGTATCTTACAACTGGGGCCAGTGGCATGGGTCCAAGTGATAATTAATAGTTAGATTTGGGAGAAAAGATTGGAGCGTTGTAAGAAGGAGGTTAGTACAGGGGCATTTTTAAGGATATCTGGAAGTAAGTCTGGAAAGTTCAAGAATCTACGAATGTCAGAAAATTTTGAGTAAAATGTTAGAATGTGAGAGACAGATGATATTGAGTTACATGATGGCCAAATGGGGGGCGGGGGGTTCATCTTTTTTTTTCTGAATTATCATGATATTATTTAAAAAGTAATCTTTTAGAATTTAAAAATATATTTATTATCTACCTTCCATTTTTTTGGCCTTATAAAATCATATTTAATGTAATCTTCATTTTTCATGAAATTTTTTTCATATCTCAAAAATAATTTTCAAAGCATTTCTTTCATTTTTTTTTTTTTTTTTTTTTTTTTTGACGCCGTGTACAGCCCTGTGGCTAGAGGCGTTTTTATTTTGGATACCTTAAATTGTGGAGTATAGTGAAACAGATTGTAAGAATTTAATTACGTTGGTGATTTCATTTTTGATAGTAAAAGAAAATGATATTTAGAAATTATTTTTTATGTCTTTTGTTTAAACATTTTTTCCTTTATGAATTTTTATTTTCGATTTTTTATATAATTTTCGAAGCATTTCTTTCATTTTTGATAGTAAAAAAAACTGATTTTTAGAAATAACTTTTTACGTTTTTTTTTATTTTTTAACATTTTTTCCTATATAAATTTTTATTTTCAATTTTTTTATATCATTTAAAAAAAGTGTGTAATAAAAAAAAATTGTTATTGTTATTTTCTTAGGCGTATACACTCTGATCTGTTTGAAGATCACCAGCAAGGAACATATTACTTCGAAAGGAAACGCTAGAATATGCGAAAGTATAGCCAGAGTGATAATATTTTCAACTCTAATAGGGCTGTTTGGAACTACCACTTTCATTTATCATATTTACGAGTACCAGCACTACGATGATTGGAAGAAAAGTTTTCGTAAATTTATAATGTAAAATTATGATTTGCAGTACTACGAAAGTTCACCATGCATTGGACTAAAAATTGCGTAAATTTTCAGCTGCCAGTTAGATATCTCAGGTGATGCGGAACGATGTCGTATGGAGCATCCGCCTAGTGTGTTGATGGTGCAGTTGCAGCTAATTGCGTTATTCGGTACACATCTCGCTATGGCTTCGTGGGTTTGCAAGGGATCTACTATTAATACTTGGTTGAAGTGTATCAATAGGTAATTAAATGGAATTTTAGTAGAAAAAAATAAATAAAAAATCCAAATGAACAACGTTGTTTCTACAGACTTCGAAATAAAGAAACGGAAGAGCTGGTGACGTTTAGGAGGCATAAATTAATCGCTCGAGCATATGCGAAACGAGATCTGTTGAAAAGAGACGACGGACGTCTTTCAATTAGTATCTCTAATAGTCGCCAAGACCCAGTTGGTAATGTGTGAAAAAAGCTCAAAATGAATTAACAGAAGTGTTAACTATAAAAGTAAAATAATTTTATTAACTTTTACCAGGTCTGAACTTCGAATTAAATAGCATGGCGTCGAATAATTTAAGCTCTACGTGGGCTCGAGCGTTACCGAAACTGATTACAAGGCGAGGCGCGTTGACTGCTCTTTCAGGATCGAATTCTAGTCAAAGAAGAAACTCGATGGATTCTGAAATCAGTTACAGCGTTAGAAGGTGATTGTATAGTTTATTGATAGAAGGCGTTTTCGTAAACACGTATTTAATTAACTCGTATTTTTGAATAGAGTTTCGGTGGAATCTCGAAGGCATTCCTTAGATTCGACTGTATCGGTGAAAGCTTTAGAGGTTACGAAAACCGTACGTAAACGACCACGTACGAAGAAATTCCGTCGTAAGGAGAAAAATTACAAACATAAATCCATCAAGCGTAAAATATCATCTTCGAGGCGCGCCAGCAACGCGTCCCAAGCCAGTGATTTGGAGACTGAGGTAACGCGATTGGGGAAGAAATTTAGAAATTTTCCATCAACGTGATCTCAATTTTTATTAAATTTATCGATTTGTTTTTCAGGTCATGACAGCCTTAAAAATTACCAATTTTAACGATCAAAATTACGGACCAAATTTAAAACGGAGACAAGCTATTCCAGATATCGAAATGAGCAATTTGAAGTTATTAGATATTGGACAAAAGCTATTGAATTATAGTGATGACAACGATTCCAGTAACAACTCCGGAGAAGTTGAAAGCGAGTCTGAAGCTTGAGTCGATTTTTATACGTATTTTTTTCTTTTTAAAGACTGACCATTTTTTTCGCAGCTCTAGTAGTATTATTTCAATTATTATCTTTTTTAACTTATTAACTCGCAACTTATTATGTTATTAATGATCTCTTGATTTATTCTGTATTCTTGTGAATTTCATGTTGAATGTTGAATGTTTACTAAAATATCGTTTAGTATTGTGTGCCAAGTTTGTGTAATGCATTTATTCAAAGTTGTGATATTTATTTATTTTTGTATTTGTGTTTAATTTTTGTAGTGAAGTCAATTTGTGTATATTGTGATTTTTTTGTATAAAAATAATTTTTTGTGTGTAATACATTCTTGTATTTTAAAAAAATGGTATTTATTCGTTGACAAAAAGCTTATTTAATAAAATAAAAAATCGACTGATATCGTATTAACCTTTCTAGACATTACAGAGGAAGGTAACAACTTATAGTTCAGGACGTTGAGTCCCATCGACATTTCGAGGGGAAGAAATTATATTTTAGGATGTTGTAGAGGACCCTTCGCTGAGTGTAAAAAAATTTATGTAGACGTTTTTTTGAAAGTAGAGCAGCCAAGGATATGGCGCTTTTTTGCTTTTAATTATCTTCGCTCCCATTGGTTGTAGTTGGTTGTAGATGAAATAATTTTATACAAAAATAAAAGGCTTTGAATTTAAAAAAAATTAGGCGCATACATTTTTCTGGTGCGACTAACAGTTTTCGAATTATTAGCCTAAGAATGGGGTGTATTCGACACAGGATACAACAGGACTGCGAAAAATATTTTTTGAAGATATGCAGTTATCTAGGGCCTCAGCGGTGACACTCCGATTTAAAGCAAACAAATATTTGAAAATACATGCCTAGAGTATGATATTTATCTAAAATTTTTACTGCTGTAAATGATTTGGAAGGGAAATATGAATCTTTCAAATATCTAATTTTTGTCATTTTTTGCTATTAACCAAACTAGGAGCTAAATTGGCTACATTCTGAAAAAAAGTAGTTATAATTTTGTAGTATGTCTGATATAGCTATTATCCCTTAATTGGCACACATGGGTGAATTTCACCCATCGGTAATACAACCTCGCTGCGCTCCGGCGTAACCGGCTACTCATCCCTGTGTACCCTTCATAGTTGAACGTTGCCGCAATTTCTTCAGTTTGGGAATCTGCGTTAGTTGCATACATCAATTTTTGAAGGGGCAGATTTACTTCTGAATTTTTATGTAAATTATTCATTGCATTTTTCAGGTCGCAAAAATTGAAAATAAAACCATGCTATATTGTAGTTCGAAAGATTTGCAAGAAAAAACATAAAAGAACAAATTGCCTATCTTCAATATTGAAGGAGCTAGAAATTTTCAAAAATTGTTCTATTCTATCCTATGTATGCTGCCCCTTCAATTTTGATATTATGCAATTTTTTTTGTAATGAAATTCTGCATTTTAGCGAGCACAATAACATATTATATTTCAATTTCTTGAGTGACTCAGCACAATTTTTATTTTCTAATTTAAATTACTTTTATGTGTGCCATTAGAGGGTTATCAACGATTTATGCCATAATCGCAGAAATCTGAGAGTCACATTTTGTATTCGAATTTTTTTGATAAATGGGAGGGGGCTCCCTTGTATACAAATATCACAATAAATCAGATTCAATTTAAAAAAGCAATTCAACTTCCTAAAACTTCAAATATACTTTATTAGTAACGTTGTATGGCGGTACTTTTATGTGAGTGAGTGAGCCCATCCCTCCCCCCCCCCCCCCACAGAAAAGGATTTGCGGTCATGAAAAAAAAATAGTTTTTAAAAATGAATTCCCAAAATAGCTTTCTTCAACTTTCATAGATTTACTGCAAAATTTTGCGACAATTTTTCTTCACCACATTTTGCATTTTTTAATAGGATTCATGTTGGAACCGGCTGGACAATTGAAATCGTTTGCGAAGTCTTCTTGATTAGAAAACGTGCCTATTACGCGAAACTCTCCGGGTGCGAATTCGTCGGAAGTGAGCCTTGACATTAAATCTTCGGGCTTATAATTGGCGCACCAAGTATTGGCGGTGCTTATCCAAAACATTTGGGTATTAGTGAAGTTTTGTAAATTCGGTAGTTTTGGTTCGATGGGATTTTTCTGGGCCCATTTTCGATACGCTCGGTATGATATTTTAGCGGCTCCACTATCAGCTATATTTTCGGTTTGGGTGTTCATTCCGCTCAACTGAAGACAAAGCAAGGTTTAGTGATAATAAAGTTTGGTTTGAAGAAAAGATTTTGTTACTTTTTTACGTACTTTTGTACCACCCAATTCTTCGACAGAATAGTTGCCGTATTGGTCAACAAAACATTGAGCTTTCTGTGAGAACTGTTTCTTCGTCGTGTCGTCCCACCATTCCACTAAGTTGCCTTCTTTATCGTGATTGCAACCCTTTTTATATGAAGTAGAAATGTAAGTACATTGCGGAAGAAAAATTTAATTTTAATCGATAACAATTTGCTAATTTCATTATTTCATATTTACTTGCTCGTCGAATGCGTGAGTCATTTGAAATGCGGTAAGATAACCACTCGCACCGTAATCCAAATAACGAGGGCCGTCGAGGTAGAAAAAAGGAGGTTGTAATACAGCAGCTGAAATTTCTGAAAAATTAAAAAATATCTTCATTAAATGCACACTTCATTCAGCAGCTTTTTGAAGTGATAAGAGAATAATTACGCAGGGTATTCGTCCAGTCGTAATAAATAACATCCACGCTATCGAGATCTCCATATTCAACCCAATCACCTCTTACAAAGGGATCTTTTAATTTAGAGAATACGTAGTTCGTTTCAAATTTAGTCAAATTCAAAGAAGACAGAAAAAATTCATCCGGATCTATTTCCAACTAAGAGAAATGAATTAAGAGTTACTTTTTATTGTCTGAGGAAAAAAATTTCAGAATTTAAGGCAAAACATAGATTATTACTTCTTTGTAATAGTTAATGAGTTCTTCATCGCTGAGAACTTCCTCAGGATAACCGACGAGACTTATTAAATTACGAGCTTTATTCAAAGCAGTTTTCCTAAACGTAATACAAGCATGATTAAAAATGATAAAGTAATTGAAATTGCTATACTTATTTCTTTCAAGCAACCGCAAAGATAAGCTGCTGAGATGAAAGAGTGGAGAGAGCAATATAGAAATGTTTGATGAAAAATCAATGAAAAATGAAAAAAAAAAGAAAAAAATGAAATTCAAAAATTGGGAAAATTTTATGAAGAAAAATTGTTCAAAAATGAAATAGAAGCCTTATAATGAGAAAAGTTTCTAAAAATAATGTCAAAAACTAAAAAAAAAGTGCGATGGAAACTTTTAATAAATACAGAAACTAAATAAAACAAAAAAGAAAAAAAAAGAATGTTTAAGATCCTTACAAAAATTCTTCAAAAATGAAAACTATTTGAAAAATGACGCATAAATACATGAAAAAAATGAGCCTTAACATTATGAAAAAAAATTTTGAAAAATAATATTTCAAAATAAAGAGAAGTTCGATGAAAATTTCTTGAAAATGAAAAATTAAAAGAAATGAAAAAAACATCTAAAAATGAAAATATTCAAAATAAGACCAAAAAAAAATTTAAAAATTACAAATTAATTTGAAGTTGTTAAAAAAACTCGAAAATAAAAGTATGTAAAAAATGTTTAAAAGTGAAGACTTCCAAAATTTTTTTATAAAATTAAAAAATTTCCTAAAATAAAACAAATTTTTTTAAGAAAAAAAAATTTTAAATGCAACAAATTGTTGAAAAAAATGTCCAAAAATATGTAAATTAAGTATGTCAAAAAAATAACAATTCATAGCAAGTTCATAAAAAAGGAGAATAACGTGTAAGAATGAAAAAATAATAAAAATTTTTTTCAAAATTGAATACCTTTGGAAATTGGAAAAAGTTATTTGAAAAATGAAAGAAATGTTCAAACATTTTATTTTCCATTCTCACTCAAAAAATGTCACGAAAAGCCATGAAAATCTACTAAGCCCTATTTTCATTGCTCAGTCGCAGTACTCAGCAGCCCGTAAGTTAAATGACTTCATACTTCGTGGTTTCGTCCATCCAGTCCACGTTATTTATAGTCTCGTACATTTCTTGACGAATATTCGCTACCATTTCTTGAGCTTTTTCTTTGGATTCTTTTTTAAAATGACTTTTAACGTACATCGAACCTACTGCTAATTGTAATCTGAAATTAACTCTTTGTAGTCAGAGCTGAAGATCTTAAGAACTCTAATTTCACATATAGTAATCCACTAATATGCTTGATACCTATCAGATACTATGTCAACACATTCTCTCCATCTAGCTTCTGGTTTATTGTCATTTAATGTCGTATTCAATTCTTGCTGACGAATTCTCAGAAATTCTGATACAAAGTTGATTGAAGATTCTACAACCCTCCACATTAAGTAATTCGCTAAAATTCTATGAAAGGACAAGAATTGTGAGTGGTAATATATTTAAAGGATAATTAATTGTGAAAATATTTTCTGTTAATGAGAAGAATACATATTGCAATTTGTATGAATTCATAATAATGTTTATAGATATATTTATATATAGGTAGTACATTATTGGTAGCAATATGATGATAACACTATATATTAGTTTAATAAGTAGGTACCATTGAATACCTTACCTTTTAGGTGTACGTTGTAATAAAGTTTCTAAACTAGCGATAAAATCAGGACTATTTACAACAATAACCTCCGATGCGTTTACTTTATTACTAGGGGCTAATATGTTGTTTATGTATTCCAACCACTGAATAGAAGGAAATTTTTTCTGCATCTCACTAATTCTCATTGGATTATGAAGTTTTTTATAATCTTGCCTTTCTTCTTCTGGATGAGTAATCTAAACAATATACATATTTTAGGTAGGTACCTACATGTAGGTACTTGGAACTTGAACAATAGCATCACCTTGCGTCCAAGTGATTATATATAGGCAAAGTTTAGCGCAAAAATCCTTTTTACTATATTTCTTTTATTTTATTACTTTACTTACTTACTTACTTACTTAATCTTCATTTACGTGCCACGCGCACTGCTTAATTTGATGAAATTTGTAAAACATCTTCAAATATGTTTAATTGAATTTAATAATCATTAAATCCAAGTCGAAAAGATGGCATTTTTATATTTCAAAAGAGTTTATTGCAAAAGATTGCAAATTTGTAAAGCAAATTTTTGCGCAAGGTTGGTAGGTATGTACTTTGTATACAGCTATCTCAATGACATACTTTGGCTAAATCGATTTCAAACTTTAAAACTTGTCTTTGTTCTTCAAATGATTTATTTCGATCAGCGCCAAAAATCTCCGCTACATCAACCATGTATTCCAAATATTTAGCGTTATTATCATCTTTGATACCTTTAAGCAACTCTTCTCGTTCCAACTCCAAAGCTGGCTCATCAAGCTGCAACAATGAAGTGAGAGGATAAGAAGAGGCATTCAACTCTTCAACATGAGATGATAAACGAGCGCAAAATTCACCTCGATAACTTGAGCGGAAGATTTTTTGAGATCTGAATCAACCATAAAGTCAATCAAGTAGCTCACGCTGAGACCTTCTTTGCGAAACTGGGCAATCGTTTGCTCCCAGTTGAATGAACTTTCATTCCAGTTCTTATCTTGTAATGGCCAACCTCCTAATCTTATTAATAATTTAATTAATGGAGATACCCCCGTTTGTTCGATTTTTTCTGTACGAAAACGATCATTCAAATATAGACGATTTTTTAAATTCAATGGCTTATGGTCAACGATAGAAATTCATCAATAGTATGTACCTTTATTCATGCAAGCAGCGTAAAACCCTTTAGCCAGTGCGTATGGTCTGATTTCTTCATGGTACGATGGTCTACTTAAAATTGATTTGAGGTGATTGGCTAAAAGCTCTTCTACTCTGGAAAATGTTGTTATGAATGTTCTACCCTCTGGAATGCGAGCTGTTTTTTTGAAACCTCCGCAAGCAAACTGATAAAAATTATCGCACGGGTTTGCGTTTTTATCCATATTTCTTTGAATGAATTTAGCTATAGGTAAGTAAGAAAAGCCAGAAGAGGATTTAATTTTGTATATACTTGGAAATTAAATAAAAGTACTCGGATTTTAAAATATGACAGCAAATATTTGTACTATGATCATATACAATGATTAGTAAGTATACAATACATTGAATGTGGCCAGATAATTCATAAATCATAGTACTCACATGCAGCAACACATCCCGGTGCCGTACAAACATTTTCATTTTCTCCAGCGGTTCCTAAATCTTGCTCTATATAAATTAAATTCGATCAATACTTTCGCAATTTTATGTTATTGATTCATTCAGTGGTTCAAATTTAAAATATACTTACCTGCACAAACGCACACCGAAATGATGATCATAAATATCATAGATACCAAATAAATATGATATCTTTCCCATGCACTTTTTTTCTTCCATAATGGACTTCGGTTGTAATATAAATCGGCGTTATAAATAACGTGAAATTTTGATGGAAGAACACTTCTATTTAGAAAATCCATCGGAAAAATTGCATTATAAGGAAATTAAATAGATTCAAAATGAACGAACTTACTGTGTAATTAGATTCTTTTATCTTATTTCCTAGTGAAAAAGTTGAAAGATCCGATAGTAATTACATAGGATTTTGAAGATTATTTTACTGATATCGATTTAATATAGGTACCTTATAATTTTAATTGAAATCTTTTAGCTTGCTTTGATTTCAGATTATCCATCCATATTTTTGAGGAATAATATAATAAAAATCGATGTTTCATCCCCTATTAATCTTAAATCACTTCCATATTATACCAGGTGACTACATGATTCGAGCACCACAAGCGCAAAAATCTTTCCCAATGATATTAGCAAGAATAAATGGCATAAATAAAATTAATCTATTGCTTAAACGCATTTATCAGAGAAATGCAAAATTTTAAATTATACTTTCATTTTCAAAAATACACATATTGCATTGACTTTAATCACCTTTTAGCTAATTTTGTCGCTTGGGTGTTTGAATGAAGTAGTTACCCGGTATGTAGACGGTATATGGGTGTCATATCAAATTACTAGGTACATATTATTTCATATTTTACATTATAATTTATGATGTATCAAACCATTTTTCAAAATTTTGATGACGGCATAATTCTACATTTGAAAAAAAAAGGTAAACTAGAGTTTTAAACTGAGACTAACAAAAATTTGCAGGTAATGTTTTCAAGTAAATTTATCAAGTCCATATGCGGTATATCCACTATACTACCTATATAGCGAGTCTAAAACCTACACCTTTGATCTTATCCTTGCTGAAAAATGAGGTAATCTATAATGGCTATCGTTTTGTATTGAATAATCAGCTAAAAATCAAAATTCATGCTACTGATACATCGTGGCTGCGTTCCTGAAATGTATTCTGCTGAGATTCTGTGATGTCCTCTGATAATGAATATCGTTTTGACTAATGAAAAATGCTTTTTACGCTCAACTTTTCCTCAGAACCTGTTTGGTGGTACTATGTAAGCCCATTTTTCTAATTATTAAAAAAAAAAAAAAGGTAAGCATCCATGCCACATTACTGGAGCTAAGTTTCTATCTTCATGTTGTACTGTTTCACCATTTTGCATCCATTTTGATGCAAATCAAAGAGGTCATATTCTGGTTATTAACTAATCCTACACACGAAGTTCAACATTTCTATGCCGATCTGATGAGGAGATATGGATGATTGCATGATTCCTTAAATTTCCTACGATGATTTCCCCTCCAAAAGGCGTTTTTCACTCCAACTCCCCTCCAAATTGACTTGGGAAGCTAAAATCAGAAGAAGTTAGTCACTTGGGCTCATTTTATCATATGACGCCGCAATTAAAAAATTTTCGATTTTTCGTGTACTCCATCACATTTGAAGTTCGATAACCCTTTTTTTTTTACCTTCCAACATCATGTATGGAGATAAATTAGGGATATAGTATACTTCCTAGCTCAGGTAGGCTGTAATAGCTATTCTTATCAAGTTAAAAACTCAACTAATAAGTCGCACGCCCCTAGTTTTCATTATCACATACCGGGTGACTACTTAATTCGAGCACCCCAAGCGCAAAAAATCTTTCCCTGATAGAAGTAAATTATATATTTGAACGATTTTAACAAGAATAAAATGGCATAAATAATATTTATTTAATGCCTAAAAGCGTTTATCAATGAAATGTAAAATTTTAATTTATACTTCCGTTGCCAAAAATGCATATATGTTTTGAATTTATTCACCTTTTAGCTAATTTTTTCGCTTGGGTGCTCGAATCAAGTAGTCACCCGGTATTAAGTCACTACTCCCTGAAAAATTAAATAATAAATCAGAGTAGGGTCAATTGCTCACTTTACGAGCGCTGTGATCTGATCTCAAATTTGATTAGTTATTTTGAATTTTCCTCGTAATATAGTCAAACTGATCATTGCTATTTTAACCACCAATCAGGGATGTGTGTTCTCGATTGTCGCGCACCTGGCGATCATTTTCGAACTAACCCGCCATAGGTAGTATGGAACCAGGATTGGAGACTAGTACCAACATATAGCTTAGCTCGCGAGTAGTTACTTGCGCCTAGTCTCACTCCCCTTATGTGTTCATCGTATGCAACTATTTGTACATGGAAGTACAACATATAATATTTTTTTAAATTTAAATGAAACTACTGATTTAAGTACCTATGATGATAGAAAAAAAAAATGCAAAAAAATTTGTGGTATACACTTTTTGCCTATCTTCATTTTTGAAGGAGCTACGATGATTCAAAATTTTTCCAAAATTCCATTTTTTAAAACTTGATTAAAATCGTTCATTCAAGTAGGTACCTAGGATGGTAGAAAAAATGCATTAAAAATTGTAGTAAACACTTTTTGCCTATCTTCATTTTTGAAGGGGCTACAATAATTTCAAATTTCCCCATGATGTTTTATTACTCATGATTATATATTTCGAAAAAGGGCTGAGGATTGAATGAGAAATAATAGACAAAATCAAAACCATTGTAAAACCTACATATAACAATTTTTTCTCGCAAAATTAAAATATAAAGATGAAAAATGAAACTAGTACCGAATCCGTGTAGTAATAGGAATTGCTGAAATACCTTCAATTCTGAAGATTAGCAAAACGTACATATTTGAATTTTAATTTTTCCTTGATTTCAGTCACATTAAAAAAAAAAATCATGGGGAAATTTGAAATTATTGTTAGCCCCTTCAAAAATGAAGATAGGCAAAAAGTGTTTACTACAATTTTTAATGCATTTTTCTACCATCCTAGGTACCTACTTGAATGAACGATTTTAATCAAGTTTTAAAAAATGGAATTTTGGAAAAATTATGAATCATCGTAGCTCCTTCAAAAATGAAGATAGGCAAAAAGTGTATACCACAAATTTTTTTGCATTTTTTTTTTTTTCTATCATCATAGGTACTTAAATCAGTAGTTTCATTTAAATTTAAAAAAATATTATATGTTGTACTTCCATGTACAAATAGTTGCATACGATGAACACATAAGGGGAGTGAGACTAGGCGCAAGTAACTACTCGCGAGCTAAGCTATATGTTGGTTCTAGTCTCCAATCCTGGTTCCATACTACCTATGGCGGGCTAATATCACTGGTCTTATGAAAGTGCAGTAACTTGGTATTCTACAAAACTTGGATCACTATGTTTTTAATTACGTCGAATTTCACGAACCTCTTCTTCTACACGAATAAAGTTCGAATTACACACCATACAAATGCATATATAGAATAAACACATTCAATTTTCAAATAAAATATTATTTTCTTAAAAAACATCACTCCACAGAATTAATCCGTTAAAATACAAAAATTATTCATTCCATTTAGGAATAATAGTAGATATAATTAAAATATCTTACTAAATACATAATTATTATTTATACAAGAACACGCCGAGCTACTAATTCGCAACGTCGGCTTCGTCGATCACAGCATAAAATCAAAAATACATAATTGCAGTCACTAGTGAAAGAACAAAGGTAACAAAAAATATCAACCATTAAAACATATGTACATCGGCAGATAAGATATTAAATTACAAAATTAAATTATATAACTAAGTCGGATGTTCCGAGCTCGGCGGTACAAAAACCCAATCGTTTTTTTGAGCGTTATTAGCAGTTACTTCGTCCAGTCTGTTCTTCAATGTTTTGTAATACAATAGGAGACTTTCCTGTACCAACGAAATGGAAATAACGAATTAGAAATCTTCATGTTTGTTAAAATTAAAAAATACCAAATTCGGCTTACTTTCTCTTCTCGTAATTTACGCACTTCATCCTGTTCGTTTATTTTAGGTAACAACGTTTCGCAGTGACTGGCTTCCTCTTGAAGTTCTTGCAATTTCTGCGCAACGTATGCCAGTTCAGTTTGAACTTTTAAATATTCTTTGGCTATCTGAAATTCATGGCATAAATTTATTACGAAACAAACGTCTGGTAGGCGTGATTAAACGACGCCAATATTTTCGCACATGGCTTATACACCATAATAATGCTCATACCAGTAAATTTTAACGCGAAGATTACACTCATCGACATTTGCAACGATAATATTAACAGCTAGCGTGACGCATGATTTACATACGCGTAATTATACATACAACACGCCTCGTAAACTCGCCAGAAACATAAACATTAAACGCTCGTTTGGTTTTAAGAACGCAAATTTATTCGAAACAGCCGCAGGCGAAGATTTCAGCTTCGTCGAGTAAATAGCATATAACTCGCAAATGTTAGTAGGATCCCGGTACTTACTTCTTTATGAGCTTCGAAAGTTTGAACGCTTTCTTCGCACGACATATCCGGCTCGAGAGGACGAAATTTCGGCTCCAACGTGAGGTATATTTTATCGTCGAAGTCTTCGTGAGCATTGGAATCGCCGCTACCACCTGCGCATCCGAAATGAAAAACCAAAACGAAATTAAAAACATTTTTTCAACGACGAATCGCTCAATTAAAAGCTTCGAGGGAATTTATCATTTTATCAAAAACACCAAATATTAATCGTACTTGTATAAGCATATCTATGATAAATGCCTTGTCTAGTTAAATGAAACCAACAATATTTTAATTCGCACATAGCTTCACATACGCGTCACTAGTCAGTCTAACAGACTAAAAAAGTACTAATATTAACCAAAAATCTTTCCTCTACCGTATGACTATTGAACAGAAACGCCTGACTCTAATTCTAGCTCGATGACTCATCTCAGTCCGCGCTTTCGACGTCGTGACAAGACTTAGCAGCGGCAGTAAAGCAATTTTATTAGATACGAACCCGCGTACCTTTCCTCATCTTTGGTACAACAACGCTCCGGACGTCTTAGACTCATTATAATTACGTTCGCGTACGAAGGCATTTACGATTACAATGTGTCGCGACTAGCGAGTTCGCGATTCGTGGGAATTAAAAACGGAAATTAATTGCGGCGAAAATGTCGATTGTTTTAGAGTGGCTTTATCACCATTTAGATGATTAAAGCGATTTTTATAGCTTCCAGAGGTGATAAAAAATTACCGGCTGCGTGCCCTGTTCGATTTTTTGTAATCTCGTTTCTCAGATGTGAAGTCAACTCGATGACGAATAATTTAATCATTCTTTCACCCCCTCTCCAATCCTTAAATACTTATTTCGAATGTAACTATAGCATCGATAACTTCATAAATTCATGATAATTTTTTTAGATGAATTTCAATAAAAATGTTAACTATTACAACCCACCTATTGGCGAAGGAGAGGTTGAAGGAGATAGTCTTCATATCCTTACCTTTCAAACCATTTGTACTAGTTCATTGGCTGATGTTCAATTCTTAATAATATAAAAACATATTTTTTCCTCACTTCTTAGTGCGAACACGTGGGCGCATAACATTTCAGTGATTAACTCCATTTTTAGACCATCGAAACGAAATCGAGTGTTAATAAATTTGGAATTTTCAAAAAAAATGGAATTTTCAAAAAAAAATGGAATTTTCAAAAAAGATGGAATTTTTCGGCAACTGAATCTTATTTAGTTTCCAATGTCGTCCTAACTAAAAAAATTTTATCTGATTTTTTTTCAACTTAGAAGTCTAAATCATTTTTTAATTTTTTTTTCAAAAAGCTTGAATTTTGGTTATATAAAAAAACTAGAAGATACTAGAGTATCTTAAAAGCGGACTTTACCTATTTATTTAACTTTTTAGACAAAACTATTCAAATTGATTAATAAATCAAAAGTGGATGATTTCGTTCGGAAACAATTCATTTGAAAAGAATCATTTCAAACGAATCGACATCTTATATGAATTATTCAGGAACGACTTTGACAAACCTATTCAAAACGAATCGATCAAAAATTAACTTTTATTTGAAAAATCACTAAAATAACGATTTCGTTTGCGAATGATTCATTTGAAAACAATCATTTCGAACGAATCGATCACAAATTAACTTTTATTCGAAAAACCACTAAAATAATGATTTCGTTCGCGAATAATTTGATTAACGTCATGTCATGCAGGCTCACGTTCGATCATCTTTACACTAGATCCGTGAAAATGTACTCCACTTATCATGCAGGAACTAAAAAACCTCCACTCACGCCCCGTCACGTCAACTCACGTTCCCTCAAATCACATACTACTCACTTAGTTCTACTCTAGTTATCGCGCGAGAACAAAAAAAACCTCAACTCACGTTGTCTCACGTCTAAAAATCTCACGTGAAGCCTCCTCACGCTACCTCACGTCCAATCACCTCCAGAAAATAATCAGTTCTGAAACTTCACTAGCTCCACTCTTTTAATAAATTTCAACTCCATCAATAAAGTTCTACTCGAGCTATCACGCGAGAACTAGAAACCTCTACTCACGCCTCCTCACGCCAATTCACGTCTCATAATGCTAGAAAATTAATCAGCTTCAAAAGTCACTGCATTTACCACTCTTCCAATTTTCAATTCTCTCCATCACATTGCCCCCTAATTACCACTCGAGAACCAAAAAAACTTCAACTCACGCTTCATCACGTCACCTCACGTTTAATCATCTCCAAAAACTAATTAGTTCTGAAGCTCCACTACTCCTACCCTTCTTCCAACTTTCAATCCGATTCATCATGTTTTACACAAGTTATCGCGCAACAACTAAAAACCTCGACTCACGCCTCCTCACGCTAACTCACGTCCGATCACCTCCAAAAACTAATCAGCTTGAGAGCTCAACTACCCCCACCGTCCATAAAACTTTCAACTCGATCCGTCATGTTTTACTCGAGTTATCGCGCGACAACCGAAAACCTCGACTCACGCCTCCTCACGTCCCATCACCTCCAAAAACTAATCAGTTCGAGAACTTAACTACCCCCACCCTTCATCCAACTTTCATTTTGATCCGTCAAGTTTTACTCAAGTTATCGCGCGACAACCAGAAAACCTTGACTCACGCCTCCTCACGCTACCTCACGTCCGATCACATCCAAAAACTAATCAGCTCGAGAACATGACTACCCTCACCCTTCCTCAAAATTTGGTTTCGATCCGATCACTTTTACTACAGATATCGCGCGACAAAGAAAAATTTGGTGCAAGAAACAAACAAACAAAAAAATAAATAAACATACTAAGAAACCCGAGTGAACGCAATAGCGGACATTACTTGAAAAGTAAAGTCCGCTAATTAACGATAAATGAGTAATTCATTGGTCGTGCGTATATGAAGCAGGAATTTAAGCAGATTTTTTGAGTTCAAGAGGCAAAATTTGCTTAATTTTTGCTCCACATTCCCCCATTTCTCCTTTAAAAGTCATTCTTCGCTCTCACTTCCCTTCAGCTTATTCCTAGAAAGTTGATATTTGTCAACTGCAGCACCGTGCAGAGAAAATCCGGGCTCAAGATAGGAGGAAAAGTCATAGAAGCAAAAAAAAAAGTTCGTGAAGGTAAAGACAGATTTATAGGGCTGATGCGTCAGTCAAGTCGCAGACCCTAAGTGCGCACTGAAAAAAAAACTCGGGCCTGAAGGAAACCCCCCTTCCCCCCTCTGCTCAGGCCTGGGTAACCTGTCTCGCATTTTATGAAGGATACTCCGGAATCTTGACCTGGGTAATCATTTAGGCTCATATTTATCAAATTTGGACTCTTGGAAGCTCCTCAAGCTTTCGTAGAATTTTAACCAACCCCCTCATTCGAATCCATTTCATCCAAATTCAAGGTGTCACATTGTTAGTCTTGACCAATCCACATATCTGTGAGCTTTCTTATCTATTGGTGAGAAGAAGTGGAAGACCCGAGAAATAAATTTTCTCGAAATTTCTGTCAAAAATTCTTTTTTGTTTCATCTCCTCTCTAGATTCGTTTGAGGAGTGTTGGTGTCTTCAATCTCCTCCATCATGAAAATTTTGAGACTTTGAGCATTGTTTTAGCTCCGTTCGAAACTTTAGTAAAACGCCATTTTGATTCGAATATCAAAAAATGCTAGAAATTATTTCCAAGTATTGCTATGAACAACCTCCGAACAAATTTTGAGTTATTTTCGCAAATTAAAAATTTTTAAAGTCATCAAAATGAAGTCAAAAATTTTAAAAATTTTAAATTTTCAAAAAAATAAAAGATTTTTTTAAGCAACAAAGCCATATTTTAATGTCTTAAGAATGAAAAAAGTGTAGCTACCATTTTACAGCGCGGGTCCAACTTAAACTTTTTTGGGCTCATCGTTTTTGTTGCACAGAGGCTGCTAAAGTCTCAGCTTTTTGATGCTAAAACATCTACAAGAAGTCAGCTTAAACCAACATAAGTTCTTTTTGAAGCTTCTTGAGATAAAAGTCGAGCAAAATGATGTTCTTTGAAGAAAAACTTTAATTTTATAAACCCTCTAAAATTTGTAAAAATTGGAGGCAATTTTTATTTTATTTTTGGAATCTAATCTATAGCTTTGGAACGTGAAAAAAATATTTAATTCTTGAAAATGAATTTTTTTGAAAATATTAAATTTTACAAATCGATGCTTTTCTTCAAAAACCACGTAAGTCCAAATATATAAATTTTTCAGGAACGAGTATTTTATTTTGGGTGACAGACTTACGAGGTTTCTTTTTTTACGGATAGAAGCGCTAGTTGATGATTTGGACTTACGAGGTTTTCAAAATCGAATTCCTCGATTTTTTTTACATAAGAAACCATTTACGTAAGTCCAAAATATATAAATTTTTCAGGAGAGGTACGCGTATTTTCTTTTGATGACAGACTTACGAGGTTTCTTTTTTTACAGATAGAAGCGCTAGTTGATGATTTGGACTTACGAGGTTTTCAAAATCGAATTCCTCGATTTTTTTTACATAAGAAACCACTTAAAAGTGAATTTTGCGTAAGTCTGACTTACGTGGTTTTTGAAGAAAAGCATCGAAATATTTGATTTCTTTTCCGAGGTGTATGAAAATGGAATTAGTGATTGAAATAATGTCTTTTTAAGGTCATTTAACAGTTACTGTGACTAGAAATGGTTGGAAATTTAAAATGATAAGTTACCTGGTAAGTTACCGGTAATTTATCAGTAACTTACCACAGAATGAATTTCTTAAATTCTCCTATAATTTAAAAACTGGCTTTTGTGTCTATTTAGGGAAATTATAGATCACAAATCAATTTTTTTTAAACGAAATCTAGCTATTTACATGAAATTTTGTAATTTTTATACCATCAAATTACTTCAATTACCAGTAACTTACCCGTCAGTTACCCAAAAATGAATTACTGGTAATCAACAATCGCTAATTATGACCTAGCTTACTTCACTTTTTGGAAAAAAACATAATTCGGCTTACCCTAGTCTATATTCATTAGCATTACATTCAACCTATTTGAGACCTTTCAAGATTTATTAAAATTTTCATTCTTTCGCTGATTTGGTTGTATAAAAAAACAAAAAAACAAAAACAAAAACAAATAAATAAATAAAACAATACTATCCTAGGGTAAAAACCCCTTATTTCAAGTTGGTCGCTTCTTGTAGAAGCCTCCTAATGACATCACCAAGTCATTATGGTGGGGGTAGACCAAGCTGCCTATAAAAAGCTATGATGGCCCAGTAGTTGGGCATTAGGTGTTCAGACCTCTTCGTGGATACACTCTAGAATTCCCAAGCATACTACGATAATTACCGAAGAAATATAATTATAATTTTAGGAATTCGTACATAACCGTAAATTAATTTTTCATTAAAAATTTGAGCTCTAAAGATATACTTGGTGAGACAAAATGAATGATTTCGAAATTCTATGCGTACATTTCCCTCTAAAAATCTATCTTCACTCTCAGTCCCATTCAACTTACTGTCTGTCAAAAATAACTTGACACTTTTTAGCAGGACAAGGATAGGCAAAAAGCGCGACAATTTTCACGATTTCATTACTTCCCAAAATGTTTTCAAATTGAAATGCTGGCCAAATAGTCGAAATAGTAAAGCACAAACAAGCACGGTGAATACGTTTCCAGTTAAATTCGATGAACTGATAGGTAATAAAACATTAACCTACTTTGTAATACAATCCACATTTTGAGTAACCATGCACGAATTGTTGCCTATCCTTGTCCTGCTAAAAAGTGTCAAGTTATTTTTGACAGACAGTATCTACAGGACGCTGGAAGTTTTGCAAGTTGCTTCACATTTTCGAAACAATGATCCCTCTCTCTCACTTCCCTCCGACATTATAGGCGAGAGTGTATTTAGAATGTTGACTTTAGAAGTATAAGCAAAATTCCTGCTTTTTGAAAAAAAAAAAATTGAAAATTATTTAGACCTCGCTAATTAAAAAAAAAATGATGAAAAATTTTTTTTCATTTTTTCGATGACAAAATATGACTTCTGATGGAGAATTTTTTCAACAATCAGATATTTTGAAAATTTTCAAAACTTTGACTTCATGTTGGAGCATCTAGAAATTAAGTTAAAAGGCTAAAATTATCAAAATGTACTTTTGAGATCACTTAACAGCTAATTTTTTGAAAAAAACTCAAATTCGGCTCACCTTATTACACACTTCCATCGAAACCTTGTGGTTGGCCCAACGAATTGACTTTCGCCCACCACTTATTCGCAGGATATCTGAAAATTAGATCCATGATGCCCGCGACGTAATAAAATAACGAGAGAAAAAAAAATACACCACGATGATTCACACATACTTTCACCTCCCCTCGAATTTTTTCCTCTTACATCTGAGACACGCGTACATTATGGTAAGAGGCGAAACGACGGAAATAAATTCACGTATTTTTAGTCGCTTTCAACTCCTCTCGACGTAGTAACCTCGGCCGCTGTCGATACGAATTAATTAAATCGTACGTCCCGCATGGTACGATTTAAGCGTACCCACATACACGCTGACGCGCCTATAATAACACGGTGGAAAATTTCATCATACTCGAAGCCAAATGAAACGCGAAAACAACGTAAAAATAACCTTTTCATTGAATTAATTAAACAAAGAGAATAAAGAAGCGAAAAAAATTCTCTCGAGTTGGCCACGAAAATATGTGGCAAAAAGGGCTACGAAAAGTTTCATTTTATCTAATTGGACTGACCTATTACAAATCAACATTTGTCAAGCGTGTTTGCCATTTTGCCAAATCCGAATAATATATAATTCGCGTCGCTTCCGACAATGTTTAAAAACCGCTGCGTCGTTAAATGTGTAATTTTTTAATTAAACTACTCCTTTGATATTAGCGAGGCAGCGTTTTATAAATAACGAGCATCGTTTAGCGAACGCCTTTGCGCGGTTATTTATTATTTTCTTCGATCTAGTACGCGGTGTCGTGAACGATTGGATACGTTAAATGGACCCTCGTTAGTAACGAATTCGGTAACAACGTTTTCCGTGAGTTTTACAAGTTTCAGTAGATGTCGATGTCGATTACGAAGCCAAAAAATTAAGATGAACATCTATGCTCTACGTTCTTGCATAGTAAATGATAATCCATAAGAGAATTTCGTTTCAGAATAAATATTAATTTCGATAAATTTGATAGGGCAATGAAAAATTCATTTGCAAAATTTCTCGATTCGTTTTCAATTTTTAGCTGAGTTTTCAATTCCAAACGATAGCTATTATATCCTACCTGATTTGGGAAGGAGGGGTAGAGTGAAGGTGGAGTCTTCATTTTCCCCCAGACGCATAGCGGCAGAAGATATGGATGAAAATCGCTCAAAATTTCGCTCGAAATTTTTTGACAGACTCTGCAAGAACTTTTTTGCTTTTTCGATACACCTCAAAATAACAAATCACTCAAATTTTGAAGGAGGCTGGAGGAGAAGGGAAAGATACAAAATTATCGTTTTTGATCTCACATGAAAAAGTACGCCGAAAATACCGACATATCCAAATTTCAGCCTCCTAACTGCATTAGGAGTGGAGTTACGAAGCTTGAGTTATGAAATTCCTAGAATCTTCCGTATCTCCACACCAAATCAAACTAGAAAGATCAAAACTTCATGCGTGGGGTTGATTTGGGATCAAAATAAAATTCTTTGAATTTGGTCAAAATGGAACCAAAATGGCGGATCATCTAAATTTGAGGACAACTTGGGAAGCCTCAAATTACTAAATATGTAACATGATTATTGGGCATAGAAGTACACTATATCTCCAATTCACCCTCACATATGAAATTGGAGGGGAGAAGGAGGGGTAATTGACCTTAAAAAATAGCGGGGTACGCGAGAGGTCAAAAATTTTTGTCTGCGGAGCCATATGATAAAATGGACCCAAGTGACAAAACAGGGTCTTATTAACTTTCCGAGCGAATTTGGAGGGGAGTTGGAGCATAAAAGTTCTTTGGTGGGGGAATTATTGCAGGAAATTTCATAAACCTTCCAAATCGACCCAAAGAGGTGAAAACTTTGTGTGTGGGGATAATTTGGGATCAGACAACGAACTTTTAAATTTGGGTCAAAATGGATCCAAAATGGCGGATCGTCTAAATTTGTAACATGGGAAGCCCCAAATTACTACATATGTAATTAATATGAACACACATGATTATTGGGCATAGAAGCACACTATATCCCCAATTCACCTCCACACGTCATGAAGTTGAAGGGGAGGAGGATGGGTAACTGACCTCAAAAAATAGCGGGGTACGCTAGAGGTCAAAATTTTTTGTCTGTGCAGGCATATGATAAAATGGACCCAAGTGACAAAACAAGGTCTCGTTAACTTTCCAAGCGAATTTGGAGGGGAGTTGAAGCATCTTTTGGTGGGGAAATTATTACAGGGAATTTCATAAACCTTCCAAATAAGCCTAAAAAGGTCAAAACTTTATGTGTGAGGATAATTTGGGATCAGAATACGAACCTTTAATTTGGGTCAAAATGGATCCGAAATGGCGAATCGTCTAAGTTTGAATGTAACATGGGAAGCCGCAAATTACTAAATATGTACACATAATATGATTAATGAGGATAAGAAGTATACTACATCCTCAATTCACTTCCATACATGATGCTGGTGGGGAGAAGAAGGAGAGGTTATCGACTTCAAAATGTGGTGCAGTAGCGTAACTTGACATTCCTTCTAGGAGGGAGATAGAAATTATAAACAAAATTTTTTATTACCAATTATTTACATAAAAATTACTACATAAGGTCTATTTTATGCTCTTTAGATGTAGCAAAAACTTTTGCTTTATCAACAATAGATGACAACCGGCCAACGCGGCCGTTGAGAGGGGAGAGGTAAGTATAAAATCCCTCAGATAAGGAAAATAGGAAACGCGAATGGTCGATCTCGATACCAATTGAGATCACAAATACTTTCCAATTCGAAATAAAAAATTAATTTTCGAACGGTCTCTGTTTGGGGTTTTGCAGCCCCTCCCCCCATATTTACGCCACTGATGCGGTGGGGCACACGAGATGTTGAAATTTTTTATTACGGTGTTGTAATTATGATAAAATTAGCCCAAGTGACAAACCTATTCTAATTTTAGCTTGCCAAGTGTATTTGAAGGGGAGTTAGAATAAAAATCGTCTTTTTGAGGATGCTTTGAGTCATGAAATTGTTGGAATCCTTCATATCCCCACCAAATCAATCTACGAAGGTCAAATTTTGTATGTGGGGTTAGTTGGTGACCAGAATATGACCTTTTGAATTTGGATCAAAATGGATCGAAAATGGCGGTTCGTCTAAATCTGAGAATAATTTGAGGAGCCTCGAATCATTGGATACGCTATTAATTTGGATTCATATGATTTGGAGAGGAGTTAAAACAAAAAATAGCTTTTGGAGGGAAAATACGTAATTACAGGAGTTAAACAAAAAATAGCTTTTGGAGGGAAAATACGTAATTACAGGAGTTAAACAAAAAATAGCTTTTGGAGGGAAAATACGTAATTACAGGAAATTTCATGTATCTTCCTATCTCCTCACCAAGTCGACCTACAAAGGTCAAATTTTGTATGCAAGGTTAGTTGGCCACCAGAATATGGCCTCTTGAATTCGGGCCAAAATGGATCCAAAATGGCGGATTGTGAAAATTCTAGGATAATTTGGGGAGCTTCAAATTGCTGAAATTTGAAAAATACGGGCTAAAAACAGGAAATATTACATATTATAAATTTAACTTCTTGAGGAAATTCAGATTTGGTACTGAGTATGGTCTTTAGACGTAAAGGGGTTATTTGCAAACCTGAAAAAGCCCAATTAAAAACTCAACTCTAGTAATGCGGATGGCTGCTAATGTTTTTTTAATTTCATTTTTTTTTTTTTTTTTCGTGAAGATGATTTATTATTATTTTACTTCACTTCAGTCTAGTGAAGCATTTGACTTCGACATAATAATTTTAATAGAAGAATGTTGTTGCCAAATATAGCTTAAAATTTAGAAAAAAAAATACTTGTCATTAACAAAAAATTTAAAAAAATGTTTTAAATACTTTTTGAAAAAAAAAAATTAATTAATAATCAGGAAAAATTAAAAGTTTTTGAATAAAAAAATGAAAATGAATAAGTTGAACATGTTTTTTCAATTATAAAAAAAAAAAAAAAATTAAAACAATAATTACATAAAAATTATTTTTTCAAACAAATTTAAATAAATAATGTTTTTATTAAATAAAAAGTTTTCACTAATTAAATAACTAAAATATTACTTCTCCATTCGTCGATTCCACCGGCGCGATATTTTTCGCAAATCCTCAACATACTATGGTACACAATCGCGAACACGTGAACTGATAATGGAGCACGATTACGCTATAAAATACAACCACATCGCCTAAAAGCTTACCCATGAATGCACCGCAATCGCCGCCTAAACCGATCGGAAGCGAACAAATGAAAATAGATTGGCTATTGACAAGACGAAAGAAATTTTTAGCCGACGCAATCTCGCAACAGTGACTCATCTTCGCATCGTGATGTATTCAAAGAAATTTATAACATCACAAAGCAAAATCCGCTCATCGTGTTTATAAACGGCCACGTCGTCGTAAAAATAAAGCCTTTATAAATATTTACAAAATTTCCCGACTCGGTACTATATTCGTAACCTAGAGCGAGGCAAAAAAAAAGGCCACCGCGATCGTAAATGTACGAGAATTTACAAATCAACGTCGCGCTATCGCAGTTCAACGTTCTCCCTCGACGATGATTCACCTGGTCGAGTTATTTTTAAATTACAAATTGGTCGAGATTTTTGTCAATCGTAGGGCTTAAATGGTTCATTTTCTACTCGTACGGTTATACATCCTTTTTAAATGTCGTTTCTGTCACGCTCGTAGGTCACCGATGTGGTTGGAAAGAAGCCATTGTTTTTGTTGCACACTTTGCCGAGAGGGGGAAAAATGCTGTTTGCATGAAAAAATGTTCGCGTTGAATGATGAAAATAATATAACGCAGAAATCTGTTTCTAGAAATACAACGAACGCGTGGAAAAATACGCGAATTTGCGGATTTTTAAAATAGAGGCGCGTGTGAAAGGCAAGGAGTGCACCTATTAAAAAGAAGAGCTTTAGCATAAAATATTTCACATCGATGGAATCATCCTGCACTTTTTTTTTAATTCAATATTTTATTTCATTTTTTCTTTTTTTTCATAAATAGTGAGAGAATAATTTTAAAAAAATATTTTTCTGAAAATCCAATTTTTGGTACAGTTTTTTCCTTTTTTTTTTTTTTTTTTAATGAGAATAATGCTAAGTTCGTTTTTATTTTTATTTTTCATATTTTTAATTCAGCATATCATCTCTTTTCAAATTTTTAGTAACAGAATGACTTCACTATTTTATTCAATTATTAATTCAGGACCAGTTTTACCAGGGGGGGAGGCACCTTATGTGCTCGTCCACTCGGCAAATTTTGGAGGACAAAACTTTTCTTGAGTCTTCATAAGCAGAACTCCTAACCCATGGACATCTCCTCTCTAGACAGCCCTCTCCTATCTGTGACACTTGCAACGTTCCTGTAACCGTTCACCACATCCTGACCGATTGTACCAAATACCGCTCTCCAAGACACCTATACTTTCCTAATCCAGTCCCATCATACATCCATCAGAACAACCCCAATCAAATAACAAAGCTCCTAAAATTTCTACACTCCATATCCCTATACAACCTCATCTAATCCTAAACCATGTAAAATAATAATAAAAAAAAAATAATAATAAAAAAAAAGAAACGCCTCTAACCTGGAGCTGTACATGACGTAATTTGATAAAAAAAAAAAAAAAAAAAAAAAAAAATACTCCTGTAACCCTACTTAAGCACGCTTCTAGCCCAGTGCTGCACATGACATCAATTTATAAAAAAAAAAAAAAAAAAAAAAAGTAATAAATAAATAAATAAAAAATAACTATGTTCTCATAATCATGATTTTTATGGTATAAAAAAAAATAAAAATTTTCAATCTTCCATTTTTTTTTATTCCCTGTTATGCGGTAGACTTGGAGAAAATTTATAGTGGGACGGGGGAAGGGCAGGGGGGATTACGGGCCAGGCTACAAAATTTGCGTTTTACCAGCGGTAAAATAGGCGAAACCGTCAATGAAGGCTTTTTAATTTTTTTTTTTTATTCATCGCGGCAGTATATATTTTCATTTTTTTCTCATTTTTCATTCTCTTATTTATTTTATTGATGGCGACAGAATAGTTTCACCATTTTTTTTTACAGTTTAATATCATTTTATATTTCATTTATTATGGCTCATCAAATTCCAATTTTTCTCTTTCAATTTATCTTCACATTATGCTTCTTTTGTTAAATTTTTTTTTTTAGTTTTAAATTTCTTTCCGATTATTTTATCAGAATAATTTCTCGTTTTTTCAGCAATAAAAAAATTTTACAATTTCTATTTTAATTTGATATTTTTTCTTCATGAATAACGACAGAATATTTTTTTAATTTTTTTTTTTAAATTTACATACATACGTTTAATTTCATCTATTTTATTTTCTTAATTTATAGAGAAAAAAATTTTTCATGTTTTTTCATTTATAGTGACAGATATATATTATCTTTTTTTTTTTTTCAAATTTCATTTCATCTGGTGTTTTATTCATGATGACAGATGACCTTTTTTCGGGGGGAGGGGTTCGGGCTAAATTTTTATATTACACCACATGGGAGGTTTTTTTGCTTTCTTTTTTCGTACAGAATGATTTTACATTTTTTTAATTCGATTTTTTTTTTTAATTGATGTCATGTACAACACTGTGGCTAGAGGGGTTTTTTATTTAAGATATGTTAAATTTTATTTATTTATAACAACAGAAAAATTTCCCCTTTTTCTAATTTTTTTTTTTTGCTATTTACTTACTTACTTTTTTACTTTTTTTCTTTAACGTGCCGTGTACAGCTACGGGGCTAGAGGCACGGAAAAAAAAATTTAGATTGACTTTAGAAGGTTAATGCGTGAGAGAAAGGTGAAAACAGTATTTACAATGTGTGGATCGTCACGAAGGATGTCTGGTAAGGAGGATGGTGGTTGAGTGTAGTGCGGGTAGGCGGGTAGAGGCATACAACGGGCATTGAATTAAAATAATTTGACTTAAATATATCTTTAATTTCATTTATTTAATTTTTTATTCATATTAGCAGAAATATTTTACTTTTTATTTATGACAGAATATCTTTTTTTTCCATATGCCGTATACAGTCCTGAGCTAGAGGCGACGAATAACTTTTTTTTTGGTTACATTTATATTTTCTATAATTTCTTTTACTTATAGCAACAACACATTTGCAGATCATTTTTTATACGTAATAGATTAATTTTACAATTTCTTTTTTTAAGTAAATATTCTATTCTATTAATAACGACAGAAAAATTTCCGTTTTTTGTTTTTTTTTTCTCTTTTTCAATTTACATACATCTTTACTTTTACTTATATTGAAATATTTGGAAGATTGAATTATTTTCCTTGAGGAGTATATTTAGGGCAGTAGATTAGGACATGTTAAAAGGTGAGACAGATGTTGCAGAAAGGGCAGAACGAAGATGCCAATTTTTTTTTCATCATTTATTTATTCATTATTCATTTTTTTACAATTATATCAAAAATAATATGGCTTTTTTATTTTTCACAGGATATGTTCCTATAATATTATTTTTTCTTTCAAATAATAAATTATGTAATTTTATTTTTTATATTTCAAGCATTCAATATTTTTAATCGAAATAAAAAACAAATGTGAAAACGTCATCATAAATATTAGTATATTCCAGAGCATAGGGAATCCAATTCAAGGACTTGTAATGCAGATATATTTATTTTATTCAATAATCAAGAAGCAATTAACGATATAATAATCAAATAATAATGTTTTATTGGTTCACGAATGCTTCCATAACTGCACTTACCATATTCATCAATTTCAGCATGCACGCCTCTATTGCTATTACTACGGACAGCGCTACTACTGGGTTGATTTTCAAGTCTTAAAACGTCATTAGGTAACTCAATAAAATCACTGCTGCACGATTCGCCACCCTATACACCAAGGAGAGTGAAATTTATATAATAGGAAAATCAATCATCGACTTTCTCGTAAATAAAGCGTAATTTGACATGTATACAAGATTAATAATACTATACGCACTTACGGCATTCATATTTAAATTTAGAGGCTGGGAAAAATGAGCATCTGTTCGAGCCATGGTACCACTTATCGACACATTATTACTTTCTATAAAATGAACAGTAATTTGGATTTTCATACGAGGGTAAACGCATCAAAAAATTAGGTTATAAGCACCGACGTACTTACGCTGGCTGTTGATATACGAATCGGGAATGTCGGTGAAGGAACCATCTTCGGTTTGAATATCTTCCATACTATCGTCTATAGAATAATCGAATTAAACCATCGGCACGTGAATATTAAAGAAAATTTCCTAGTCAAGTTACCGTAAAAATTATCGGTCGGATATATCAAAGGTTCATCGTGTCCAGGAAAAAATCGAAGTAAAGATGACATTATATTGACTATTTCATCCATCGATGGCCTACTAGTGGTATCTTTGGCCCAACACCTATATTCAAAGACATATCATCAGAGTGATCGTGAATGAAGATTATTAAAAAAAACTTTCCCCGTACAAACCTATTCATTAAAATTTCCAAGGGTTTTGGACATCCTTCGATAGGTGGTGGTCTTTTGCCTTGATGTACAGACCACATAACTCTTAATGCATTTCCACCGACTTCGTTGAATGGTTTTTGTCGACTGAGCACTTCCCACAGAATAATTCCCCAACTGAAGATATCGCATTTCTCGGTGTAATTTGAACCTAATTAGAAAAAATGAAGTTTTTGACTAAATGCTGATATGACAGCAGATAAATTTGACTATGAATAACCTTCGAACACTTCCGGAGCCATCCACGCAGCGCTTCCTTTATTATTGGTCATGTTGGTTTTTAGATCACAAGCTGTACCGAAGTCACAAATTTTTAAAATTCTTCCACTAGATTCCAAGAGTAAATTAGGAGGTTTTAGGTCTCTGAAATGAAATACCATGAGTATCTGGAGCAATGATATGTGACGAAGTTGAAAATATAATTAACCTGTGAATTAAAGCTTTCGGTTTCATGTTGTGTAAATATGCGACACCTTTGGCGCACTGTAGGCACCAACTGATGGCATGACCGGCGTTATATTTTGGTGCATTAGTACCATGTAGAGCTGCAAACAATAAATCTTGTGACGATGTGGTCAATCATAAGATACGAATATGAATAAGTTAAGTGACAACCAACCGTTATATAATGATCCTCCTTCGGCATACTCCATGACAAGACACACTGGAGGTTTGGTACAAGCGCCGTATAATTTTATGATATTTGGATGATTGACTCTAGACATTTGACGAAGCTCTATTGAAAACGAGCGCTCGACTTCAGTTACGAGATGTTTGACAGCTACAAATTTTCCGTTCCATCTGCCTTTGTACACAGTGCCGAAGGAACCTTCACCAACGATCTGAAATAGAGGTTTATGATCACTTTGAAGCAAAATAATGGCGGAAAACCAACAAACTCAAGTATTCATTGAGTAAAAAAATACCTTGAAGAAAGGTTAGATTTAAATGGCAAATACGGCATAACTTACTTCCAGCTTTTCAATAGCATTGTAGTTGATCTCTTCAACGAAGTTTTGATAGAAAGCCGAAAATTTATCATGAGCCATAATGAGAATTCATATAACTCTTACTTTTCGATTTCATGCCAGCAAAATAAGTTCGTAAGCGCATAGATGGATGCTTATGAGCTCCATTTTTTTCAATTTTCTAAAGGCTTCAAATTATTTTCAAACGGAATTACTATTTTCACGATTTCAAAAACATTTTGAAATATCCCTTGAATATCCTTATCACAAACGGAGGGAAGCCCCTGGAATCCCCCATCTCCCAACTCCTGTTAGAAAAAAGCGACATTCTATTAACTACGACATTTTACTTAAGAAATCTATACGACATTCGCTCGAAATTGCCACAATAAAAAAAAATGAATGATAATTATTTGTTAGCGCCACTAGTGAATCACGGAAGTACTAAAAAAATTCATTCAATTTCAATCTAGGATCTTTGCATTTCCGATGCCTTGTCACGTTGGTCAAAGCTCAATGTCAATTTGTGGAGCAATCGAGTATCATTATTGCATCTTCTATTCTCTCATTCTTTTCGGTTTGAATTTCGAGTGGAAAAGTGTTGTTAATTACTAACGGATTTATCGCCCTGGGTTTCTTACTTGTATAGATCATACCAATACTCCGTAAGTATGATGATTACATGGAATGATTCATCTTGAAGGGTTGATAGATTAAGATTCGGATTTATGTCTATTTTGACATTACTCACATTTACTGCAAATATTCCGTATTAAAAATATTGTCAACTCTTATTGTGGTTAGGATCATGAATTGGAGAATGCATTTCGAATATCAAGCTTTCATGATTTATTGTTCGCCCTTTTAGTGACCTAATTTTTGCATTACAGGTTCATCATGTCACCTCCATTGTACAATGACTTAGGTAAAAGTGCGAAGGATTTATTCAACAGAGGATACAACTTCGATACGTTGAAAATTGACTTGAAAACCAAGACTCCAGCCGGTGTTGAATTTTCTAGCGGTGGAGTTTCGCACATTGACTCCGGAAAAGTTTTAGGAACATTGGAAACCAAATACAAGTTTAAAGAATACGGTATGTTAATGGTGAATGTGTCACATAATCGTTATCTATAAGATTGAAATATCTGAAATTACGGGCATTTTTAACAGGTCTAAGTTTCTCGGAAAAATGGAACACGAGTAACATTTTAGCCACTGAAGTATCCTTACAAGATTTCTTCAAAGGAGCAAAATTCGCTGCCGAAAGTACATTCGCTCCGCAAACTGGGTGAGTAGCTGGAGGAATAATTTTTATGAAATTTGTTTCATTCTGATTGTAATGCCATTATTTACTTCCAAGTGATTTATCATTAGTTGGTGAAATAACTCGTGATACATGATTTATGATATTTTTTATTTCAGCGATAAATCACTGAAAGTTAAAGCAGAATATAAGAATGAAGTGCTCGCCGTTAATGGTGACGCTGATTTTAAAACAGCAACACCATCTCTCACTTTTTCTGGAGTATTTGGATATCACGGTATGTTGAACAGAGAAAATATTCATTTAAGCTTCACATTCTCATTTAATTTCGTATCTCACTTATTTACCTCATTTATAGGTTGGCTTTCTGGTTATCAGTTGAAATTCGACTGCAAGGATTCGAAACTTAAAAATAACAATTTAGCTTTAGGTTACTCGACTAACGAATTTGTATTGCATACAAATGTGTAAGTACTCTTCATTACATAAATACTTGACATCATAACTTAAAAATGATAAGTATTTTAATTATATTGTTTTCTGTTCGATAGTAATGATGGAAAGCAATTTAATGGTTATATTTATCAGAAAGTAAACCCATTTCTCGAAACTGGTGTCGAATTGGCATGGTCGTCTGAGAACAACGACACTAAATTTGGTCTCGGTTGTAAATATACTTTAGATAGCGACACGTCTTTGCGAGCAAAAGTAAACAATTCCAGTCAGATAGGTCTTGGTTACTCTCAAAAACTTAGAGATGGTATGTTACATTTACAGTGTCGTTATTTTCTAATAAGGATGTTATTTAAATTTTTCATTATTATTTATAGGTGTAACCATCACTTTATCCACGTTGATTGATGGTAAAAACTTTAATCAAGGCGGACATAAAGTTGGTATGGGTATAGAATTTGAAGCGTAATTCAAGCTAGTGTCAACCTTTAGCGTTTATAACATTCTATTTTGAAAAAAAAGGAAAGAGTTGCTATTCCGGTTACAGGGATTGTATTCAGTGCATTTTTATTACGTAGAATTTCCATACTTATTTTTGCTTTTTGTACACTTCGTTTGCTTAATGTTCCAGTTATGTTATTCTAAATAAAGTATTATATCGAATACGTATCTTTCTTTCTTTCATCAATCAAGGAACCATTTAACGTTGTACAAGTGTAAGATGTAATTTTCCTTTTATTTACTGTTAGTATATTATTTATTAAATTCGTATTACTACTCTCGTTTTTGTCATTTGAAACTACATTTAATTCTTGACCTTCTTGTATCTCCTTTGGTTGAAATAAAAGTTGTCGCTGGTGGTATTTGTGTTTTTCATTGCTTAGTCATATCGTTCATTGGGAACATGCGAGTGTGTAATTTCGGTACTACGTTATCTAATAGAGGGGAAATAACATGGCACCATTCGACCAATGTTCGTAATCTAAGGATATTTCTTAAACCTAATTAACGCGAAAGATTGCTTCCCATCCAATCACAGTTATACCTATCACTACATACCATTTTATCTTCACAGATATGGCGAATTATAACATTAACCTTGAAATTATCGCTTAACCGAGTCAGAATACTTTCATTCTTAGAAATTGGATTTGTCAGTTCATTCATCTCTTCACATCACTAGGTTTGCATGACTTGGGGTGTGTTATTTGCAATTTAGGCAGGGCAGGTGTTGTAAATGGATGTTGAAGTTCAACTAGAGCTGAACAGTGTTGACTGTTTAGCTGAGCATGAATTATAAGGAGTTACGGCATAAATTATTGTTCTCGCTCCTCTTCACGGTTCATGATGAAATGCATTAACAATGATGTCACCCTAAAAAAATGTAACGATTTGAATTTTAAAATAATACATTTATTAACCCAACATACTTGAAAAGACAATGCAAATGTATACATTAAAAACAAAGAATTTACATTTCATCATCATACATTTGAAGAAAAGCATATATGCGCAAATTAAAACCAGAAATAAACCTGAAAATCCATGTGTAGCAAAGTACTCAGCTTACAATTCAAACGGAATTATGACTAAAATATAATTAATCCAAAGTACTACAGGTGTGTAGGATTTGTCTACACCTAATTATATATATATATTTTTTTTTGTAGTAGTTTATCAAGTTCACTCGAATATTTTCAGAAAATTCCTATAACATGATAATATTTTCAGTCCATCTAAGGGAAGTGGAAGTGAATCAAAAAAATGAAATTTATAACAAAAAGCGCCTCCTGAAATCAGTTTTTTGAATTTTTTCGCGAAAGACGCGTTTTAGAGAAAAAGGTAATATAGTAATAAAACGTTCCTCATTGAATTCTCTATAAGATAGGATCTTATAATTTTTTGGGTTACAAAGTTGCGCCCAATACTAATATTACAATATCGCGAAATCATTGTGGACCAAAAATAAAAAAGTACATATATGGGAAATGAACAATGAGAAAGAAAATGAGGTAGGTACTTTTTGCCTATCGTGACAAACATTATAGGTTAAAGCATCGCAAAACTTATTTTTTATCTCCTAAAGATCCAATGTCATTGAAATAATACACTACATGAAATTTTCTTCGAAAATTGTTCAAACCAATTTTTCTATTAATACATGAGTTGAGGGACATAGTAGTAAATACCATTTAATAGAAGTCAAAAAATATTTGAAACACATGTAGAAATACATCTTTTTCAATACATTTCGATTCTAGCTCTTGAATCAGAGTAGTCTAGTCTTTTTTTTGTGGAGTCATCTAAAAGGTCACAAAAATTCACAAAAAAATTGTAGAAAGAAAAAAACTAAATTTTATTTAAAAAGTTAAAGCATGAACAATTCTATAAAATCAAAGAAAAAATGCAGGTAAAATGAGAAAAAAACTAAATAAATTATTCGCAGTATTTTCTGCTTTCATATGAACTCAAAACTGATCACATACCAAATTTCTTAAAAGAGAATAAAGAAGTCTTATAACTATATAATATACCTAAGCCTGAAGAAATACTTGTAACTGAACATTGTTATATGGAGGTTCGAAGAGCTGTCATACACGAAATAATGCATTATCCTTAAACTTGAGCTGTTGAAATGTAAAGGCAAACATAAATTTTACGATTGAACATAAATCATTTACAAACCACATGAATAAATAAAGTATAATTAACAGGAATCATGTACAAATTATACAGACCTACAAGTGAAACATCGCTGTCAACATATAGTTCAACCTTTCAGCCGTGCTTTTCAAAAAGGTTTCAGAATGGAAAAGTTAAGTATTCTTTATCCTTTCATTACTCATTAGTATATTTGTTTCCTTTGCATATCTCGAATTTCGAACACATCTGTTTTAAGTTTGAGCTTCAGAATTTCTCTACAGATTTCTGTTCGATGTTCTGCACTGACTATTCCGAGTTTGAAAAGCATATGGTTTCATTTATCCGCATCAGGACTCTTCCTGTGATATCGTGCTCTGGTTGTAAATAACAATTACATTTAGATTTAAGATTGAAAAGCAATTTCAATTTTTTAACTACAAATCACCAACATGAGTGAACAGATCACTGTATAAGTTAGAATAATCGCCACAATGCCGTCGAAACCATTTTTGAACGTCGGCTACTGTCCATAAGTAAATCAACTTTGGTCGAGCTGCTCTGTTCTGTTAAATATATTTTAAATAATATCATTATTTGTGATATTTGATTAGGTTTTTTAAATACACGGACCGGTAATTTTTAATTCGTTACCTTAGTTTTACTAACGCAGACGTTCTCTTCTACCATTGTGAGAATTTTAGGTGAGTTTTATAATTATAATTTATGAAGAAAATTACATTTCTGATTTATTTCACGAATGAATAATGAATTAATGATTTTTTTTATCATTCTTAGCTGTTGGCTGTTGCTATATTTCAAATGATTTTCATGCATGCTTGATTGTTGAGTCGACAAGTTTTTATTTGGAAGTGCAAATTGACTCTTTTTATTTTGTAAAGAAATGTTTAAATAAAAAAATTAAAAAAATCAATAATTATAATAATTTTTGTTCTGCCAAGTATTGATAATATTATATTTTATTTTTCGTACGATTTTTTATTTGTAAGGAAATAATACACTGACTGTCCTTCTGCTACTTCTTAGAAATAAAAACTCGATTATATATTACCTGATGTAGGTACCCTTTTTTTTGCAAGTCAGCAGTTAAAATTATGAGGTGAACTAGGTACGCTAAATAATCGTTGTGTTTGAATAAGGTAGGATTTAAAAATTTGAATATTTGTTCAAGTTCAAAAAAAAAAAAATTTTATTGAAAAAATACAAAAATAGTAAAGCTGCAGAACTGCTATTAAAATTTTAACTCTATTGACGAGCAACTTGGGTCGCCGGCGCTGGGCTTAGATGAATGTGTAGATCAGGAGAAATAATGCAATTATGATGTATGTCTAGTAAAATGGTCCCGCTGATTACTAGAACTGCATGTTTTTCTCAATAAGGAATAAACTCATGATTCTCGATCAAATGATTTGTGATTGAAAATATATTCGTTAGGTAGAATCTTCGGTAGAATACTCAGTTATCAATTAACATAAAAATGTTGGGTGAATTGAAGGACAGATCAAGTATAGCCAGACTGAAGGAGAAATTATGTAGTATCGGGAAATATAGTGGAAAGGAGCTTCGATTAATTTTTTCGACTCCCTACACACATTTCTATTCTTTTCCTATGTTGCTTTATTAAATAAAAAAAAAAATGTTGCATATCTTGAACCACAGAAAGCGTCTGGAGGCCCACTGTGTCACGGTGGCTAAATTCTGCCCTAATCAAGACAAAAATGAAATTATTTTTCTATGATTTAAAAGATGGTTAATCAGCATCAGCATTGTTTATTCTCATTATAGAGCAGGAAGTTAGAAGGTATGATAATTAATGAAAAATAAAAGGGAGGGAGAGGTACATGCGTTTACGTATCAGCCGAACGATTTGCGAGAAAGAACGATAGAAATATATGTCAGTGTTGTAAACTACGCCAGTTTTCGATCATTTCATATCCAACGTGTAATGATCCATTATTTTATGCATGTAGTTTGCTTTCTATCCTAATTGAAAATGTTCATTCACGTTAGTTCGTACCGCTTTTGCAATTTGTAAACGTAAATAGTATCTGTAGAAGCGTCTGATAAAAGGGCAAGTCTGCCTGAATTGTGCCGTCAACGTTGATGTTGTTTTATGTGGCCACGTTGGAAGTAACTACATACATACCTTCGATTTCAATACAATAATAACTCGGTAATTATTCACTTAGATTATAGCTACGTCCAAAATACACCTATATACTATTTCTGATAAGTGCTTATCTTCAATATTTTCGATTCAGTTTCTACTTTAGTAGTGCTGTTGCTTTCATATGACCGGCTTTACCATATTAAGGCGGTGTTACAACACTACGATAAATTTTACACCGGTAATCCTATATTATAACTAATACAGAATCGTGTTTGTAATTCTGTATTTCGAAGGCTAACCAAAATGAAGATCAAAGAAATTCAGAAAACCGTTCACCTGGCCTGGTCACCGAAATCACACTACACTTTACAGTTAGTAGCTGGTACTGCTGCTCAACAATTGGACGCTTCGTTCAATACTTCAGCTGCCGTAGAATTGTACAACGTCAATCTCGATGACCCTTCTCTAAATCTGGAATTACATAGCGCTTTCAAATCGGATTATAGGTATAACTAATCGATTACGAATTACATCTTTGTTGATTTTTTGGCTAATTTGAGATTTCTGTTTGAAGATTCCACAAATTAATTTGGAACGAATATGCGAACAGAAGTATAATCGTGGGAGGCTGTGATGACGGCAAGTTGTTAATTTACAATGCCTCAGAGCTTCTTAAAAATAAAGTGATCGATTACGAGAAATCGCCTAGAAAGGGAGAAGGGTTGATTGAGTGTTTGGTCAGGCACAAAGGTCCAGTTAGAGCCATGGAGTTCAATCCATCCAAAGTAAATTAGATTTTGGTATAATAGTTCAGTCAAATGTGAGTTACTCAAATGGAACGTGTTTTAGGGAAATTTACTGGCTACAGGTGCTTCGGAATCGGAAATATTTATATGGGATTTAGATTCAGAACTGAATCCTATGACCCCTGGTTCTCCGATCCAGCCGCTCGATGAAGTGATATCTTTATCGTGGAATAAAAAATGTTTGTAACTTGATCAATTACTCGAATAAATATATTAAAAAAAAAAACTAATTAGAGGTTTTTAGCTCCAGCCATAATGGCCACGACTTCCTCTACTCGATGTGTCGTGTGGGATCTTGGGAAGAATCAAGCAGTCATTAAATTATCCGATTCTACTTCTAAGGTGAGTGTAGAAGTTCGCCAGTGTTAAAATAAAAAAATTACTTCCAATGCTCATCGTCTTCATATTTAGATACGATGGAAAGATGTGAAATGGAACCCAAAAGAACCCTTACAACTCTGCCTAGCTTCAGAAGACGATCGATATTCTGTCATACAAATGTGGGACTTAAGATATGCTACATCTCCTATAAAGACTTTCGAAGGACATCAAAAGTATGTAGATTTATTAGACAATAATAAAGCAAGATTTTATTATTTTAATTTTTTTTTCATCGTGTAGAGGAGTTTTATCACTAGCTTGGTGTAGCGAAGATCCCGACCTGCTTATCAGTTGTGGAAAAGATAATAAATTAATAGTGTGGAACCCAAACACCGCTTCACCGGTCAGTAGCATTTTTAGATTACGTATCGTTTCATTTCCTCTTCAACATTAGCTTGAAATTTCAGACCGGTGAGATCGTAGACGAAATACCACTGAGTAGTGAATGGAATTTCGAAGTGAACTGGTGCCCTAGAAATCCTTTCCTCATCACAACTTCTAGCTGTGCAGGAGTTTCTTCTGTACTTTCGCTCGCAGATGGAGTACCACATTCCCAAGCTAATGATGCGGTAATTATCGAAAATTCCCATGAAATTATTTTCGATCGAATTTTACCTCGAATAACGATTATTTTTCACAGCTCGCTGACTCTTTCCCCGGTATAAATCAGTATCAGCAACCAAAACCACCATCGTTTCAATTAAGTAAAGCGCCGAAATGGATGAAAAGATCGGCTGGAGCATCTTTCGCTGTGGGTGTACAATTGTGTTCAGTTATTAAGCTTTATAAGTTTAATTTGAAAATAATAAACGTTTATTTTAGTTCGGAGGGAAATTAATCACCTTTGTTAATCCCCGAGACGAAGATGTGGAGAAAGTAGCTCAAAAGAAAGTAGACCCGGAAAAAGTAGTCGTAGAAAAAGGAGTTTACGTTAGCCAAGTAGTTACCGAAACGAATATAAATCATAAGTTTTTAGATGATGTTTTAGAGCAAGGCCAAGGTTACATGCATTGCTTGAAAAAAGCAGAATCTGCCGATGACCCTTATGTAAAGAATGCGTGGAAATTTATCGCCAGTCAGTTTTCTGGCGCTAATTTCAAAAATCAGATGTACAATTTGTTAGGTACTTCTCAACCTTCGTTGCAAGAAAAGGTATACTTTTAAACATACATTTTGATAGATAATTAATTTTGTTATTCATTTTTTTTTTTAAATAATTTTTCGCAGTTGAGTAATTTGAATATTGCTGATGATACGAAAAATGATTTGATCAATGATAGTTATTCCAATATCTCACGTATTGTAAGTTGAGGCTGATTTATTCGTTTTGTGATAAATTTTATTTCTTTTCCTCACTGAAATTGGTAATTTTCAGGGACCAGCTGATGGCGATGATATTTTTGGCAACATTGCGGTAAGTACTATAAAAAAAGAATGGAATATATAATGGATAAATTATTATTGTTGAGATTTTTGAAATTGAAAAAAAAAATTCATCTAATCTCTCGTGAATAATGTTAAATGGTTTCAGAACTGTTAAAAAAGAAATTTATCCGTATTTTGTTGAATTTTTTCATTTATGAAAATTTTAGTCTTCATTTTTTGAGGTTTTAACTTGAAAAAAAAAAGAAAAAATGTAAACGATGTTTTTAACCGTAAAAACTTTATTTCTGATACCAACTTTGTAATACTTTTTTTTTTGCAAAAAATCATTATTTTCAAGCGAATACGATTTTTTTTTTGTTTTGCTTTGAATAAAAAAATAAAAATGATTCATGCTAATAAAAATTTGTTCGAAAGCAATTTTCCTACAATTCGTTATGATTTAACAGGCACAGCACAACGCCTCAATGAATTCCAAAGCGGCAACTAAACCTCCATTGAAGATTATTCAAACCAATGGTCAGTGAAACTTCAATTTCTTTAAGTATAATCGTGTTTCAAATTTTCCAACTTCATCGTTTTCATTTTATTAATTTGTTTTAGACATAGAAGGAACTATTAGCGATGCTTTATTATTAGGCAATATCGAACTGGCAGTTGATTTATGCTTGAAAGAAGGCAGAATGGCTGACGCAATCATTCTAGCAATGTCCGGTGGCCCAGAACTCTTGGCTAAAGCTCAGTCTAAATATTTCGAGGTATTGACAATATACCTTGATGGTTTCTAGGCTCGAACGACACTGAGTTCTGTTTTTTGTTTTTTTGAAAATAGGTGATCTGTAGGTAAAGATAATTGTTGAAGAACTTCAGTAGTATGCTCGAAGGTTTCAGCCCTCTAAGTCAATGCTCAATATTCCTATATTAGGGTTGGAATTAGCCATTTTCGATTGATTTTTGAAATAATTCAAAAAATTCAGATTTTTTTATTTGAAAATTTTTTTACTCGGTGATTCATCATTTGGTGTCGAAGAATAAAACATATTTTAACCATTAATTTTTTTTAACGTTTCAGTGGTCAGAAATGTTTTCTGTTATAATTGAAAATTACAATATTTCAATTTTCTCTAAAGATGGCTGATATATTTTTCTCCGCAGCGTAGCATCAGCGTGTATGGATAAAAATTTCTGAAAATTTGGCGAGAGACTGTGAAATTCCGCGAAAATAGTTTTATTGTTTTTTCGATTCATTTCAAAATGGCGGTTCACTCAAATTTTGAGAAAAGCTGGAAAGACGTTAAAAAACTCAAAATTTTTGTTTTTTAAATCATACGAAAAAGTAAGTCACAGGCAACAACATATTCAAATTTCAGCCTCTCAAGTGCACTTGGTGGGGAGTTACAGCATGAAACGACTTTTTGAGGAAGTTTTAAGTCATAAAATTTCTTTTATCTCCTATATCTATTCATCAAATCGACCTAAAATAGTCAAGTTTTGTATGTGGAGTTGATAGGGCACCAGAATATGATCTCTCAAATTTGGGTCCAAATGGATCCAAAATGGCGTATGGCGAAAATTTGAGGACGGCTTGATGAGCCTCAGATAACTCAGATTTGATTAATGTGGACTCATTTGATTACTAGTAATCAGAAGTATACTGTATGCCAAATTTCAGCTTTACACGTGATTTTGAAGGGAAAGAGGAAGGGTTTTGTCCTCAAAATATGGTGGGGAAAAATCGAAAATTTTCGATTGTGGTTTCATATGATAAAGTGAGCTCAGCTGTCCAAGAGAATAATACATTGCAGTTTAAGATTCAAAAGTGAATTTGTATAATGGTGCGTGGTAGGGCTAGACCAAACAAAGCCTGTTTGAGGAGAAATTATGTCAGGAAATTTCACGAATAGTTCAAACCTTCTTACCATATCGACCTAGAAACATCAAACTTTGTAGTAAGGTTAGTTGACGTTCAGAATATGATTGATGTAAAATCGAGATCGTCAAAATTTGAGAAAGGCTCGAGGAACCTAAAATAGGTAAAATTTGAAAAATATGGGTTTATGATTTTTGTAAGTAAAAAATATCACATATTTTAAATTGAACTTCTTGGGTCGTTTTAGAAGGAATTAGTTTGGGAATTTTTAGACTTTGTACTGGGGTTAGCCTGTAAGGCGTGAAGGGGTGGTAGCATTATATGTACATCTGAATAAGCCCCAATTAAGAACTTACCTCGAGCAATGTGGCTTTTCTGCTTCTTTTTTCTTTGTATCAACAAGCAATGGTCCATGGATTGAGAAAATTTTGAAATTTTTCTTTTAAAAAAATTCAACTATTACTTCAACGTTGAGATGATAAATATAGACGTAGAGGATTAAAATTTTTCGAGTATAGTGATAGGATTCTTTGACAATATTTGTACCTACTTATTATCATTTTTTGAAAAATTCGAAATGAACTCACCATATTCATTACTTCGAAAACCTATTAAATTATACAGTGTGTCCCATTGATCTTCGACCTCTTTCAGCGCAAAACTCTCTCTTAAGAGGCTTTAATGAAGGTATTTTGGATTCGCTATGAGGTAACACTGACTTACACGAGGAGATTTGAATCATTGTTACTAGACAATGATTCTGACATACTCCTATTTAAGTTATTTGAAATTTTTGCGCTGAGGGGATCGAAGATCAATGGGACACACGGTATATTTATTCAAATTTTTTTCATTCCTTAGAAAAGTGATAACCACTTAACCACTCTTATATCAGCGGTGGTGACTGAAGATTGGCGTTACATCGTTGACACGTGCGATCTGTCGAATTGGAAACAAGTTTTAGTAGCTTTATTAACTTACACAAGGGACGACGAGTTTCCAGATTTATGCGGTACGCTATGATTTTTTTAATTATCCAGATGAGCTATAAAACCATCAAATGTAACGATTATTTGTTAAATAGAGTTACTCGGACGCAGATTATTAACAGAAGGCAATGAAGCGTTGAAAAAAGAGGCATTAATTTGTTACATTTGTGCCGGAAATATTAACCAATTGATTGAGAATTGGAAACCAATTAGGACCGGATCGGCGGCAGAAATTCAGGTATTTGTTTGAAAAATTTAATCGCGAGTGGATTTATTAGAGATTTTAATGAGAGGGAAATTTGTGTAGGAATTGGTTGAATTGGGGTTATTGATGAAAGAAGCGATTAAGATGCGTAGTGGTGTCGATATGCCGGCCACCGGCGCGCTGGCTAATGTATTACAACGTTATGCCGAATTATTATCGTCGCAAGGATATCTTACTGAAGCTTATACTTACTTAGGGGATTCTCAAGAGGTAGGTATCGTTGGATAATGCGTATTTCGAATTTCGAAGTGGAAAAATTATTTGGTAATTTTTTGTTGGTCAAGGAAAATGTGCAAATGCTTAAGGACAGGTTAATGTATGCGTTGGGATTCAAAACGTTTAGATCGGAGGCGCCTTATGCTAAATCATCCGGGTATTTCCAGCCCCAGCAGCCTAATCAAGTAAGCCTTAGCGCATGTGTTATTTTCAATTAATTTTATATGTATTATAATTAAATTATTTATTATTATTGTTTGGTTAATTAATAAAATTTTTATTAATAAAATTGAATTTTATTATCGAATTTTTATTGAATTTATAATTTTTTAAATTTATACTATTTTATTAAAATTAACTTAATATTTATTTTGATTTAGTATTTATTGATCTGTACTTAATATGTATGTTTCAATCAAATGAATATTCTTCAGACTCAGTACCCGAATCAATATGGCGCAGGATACGCGGGCTACAATAATTCGCCAAAATCGGTAGTGAAACCGTACAATCAAATGAATCAAATTCCATCGATGCCGCCAGCCGCCAGTAAACCTCCGATATTTGCGACACCAAAACCAACCCACGTGGCACCACCACCATCGACGTCAGTGACTGGATATGGTGGTGCTCAGTCAGCTCCGATTTCAAATCAAGCTCCAGCGTCCACTGTATTCCCCTCTCAAACGATACCTCCTCCTTCAGCGTACGCTTCTCAACCCTCTGTGCCTATTTCGAATCACGTACCAGGGCCTAGTTTATTTACCCCTCAAGTCCCTCCGATCGCGCCACCGTCGTCAGTATTTAATCCACAACCAGCACCGGCGATGTTTACGCCTTCTATGGCGCCGGTGTCTGCTCCACACAGCGGTGTTCATAATCCACCGTCGAATTTGCCTTATAATCAGTATACCCCTGGTGTACCGCCGACTGTACCTCAAACTCCTTTAGCTAGAGCTACACCTACGCCTCCTCCGCCACCACCATCATCACAAGTACCTTACAGTAGTGCTCGTCAGACGCCCGATCACGTAACGCAAGGCAGAGCTAAATATGTAATCGATCCATCCGTTCAAGGTGGTGCTTTACATCGTAATAGCTTTTCTAATAATTTCCCCGTTGTGAATCAGCCGCAAATGAATTCGATGCCGTATGGACAGAATGAGTCGTCTTCTTATCAGATGCAGAGTCAGAATTCATTTTATCCGGCACCGCAGCAAAATACTAATTCTTATATGCCGAGTGAGTATTTTCGCGGACGAATTTTTCGACTTGGTTGATTAGATTGTAACGGTTGGTATTCGCAGGTTCACAAATGCAACCGCCGCAACTGCCTCAGCAACCGATTCAGCCGGAGATACCGAAGATGGTGCCGACGTCAACTGCACCGGTTGGAATGATCCGCCTTCGTTGGCTTTCGAGAAACCTGTACCTAATCAAGTAAGTTGCTGTTTGAGGGATTATATTTGCGATGAAATTTAATTGATATAACAATCGTGATTTTAGATTGGTTACGTTACACCGACTCCGATCACTCATCCGTTATATGGATCGGCTATTCCAGAAGAAAATAATTTGAATAATGCCCCACCAGCGTCTAATGTAAGAATTTATTTATTGATAGTTCTTCGAGTACCTATTCGTTTTACATGAATTTTTATATTAGGCACCAACACAACCACCCGCTGGGTATCCATTACCAAATACATATCGTAACGAAACTTTCGCCCATCAGCCAGGAATGCCTGTTATGCAAGCCCAAGAAAATATACCAAAACCTAAGCCCGCTTTACCCGAGCAACATATTCATTTACAAACGGTCTTAGACGAATTACGTAATCAGTGTTATAATAAAACTACTAATCCGGTGAGTGTGGCGTGATATGTTCTTAAATTGGTGAGTAATGTTTTTGAACAAATAAATAATTTTTAAATTTTCTCCTTTTATTTATTTTCAGCAAATGAAACGTAAATTAGATGATGTAGCGAGGAAGCTAGAAATGCTTTACGATGCTATTCGAGAATCGAGGGTAGGTTTTGTATGAGTTTTTGGATGTTTTTTTTTACGGCGTAGATGTTGAAAATTTTTTCATTTTAGATATCGCAGTCGACGTTACAAGGACTTCATGAAATAGTGAATTCGATTCAACACGGAAATTACGCCGAATGTCTTTCCATCCATACGAGATTGGTTTCGGGACCAGACTTCTCGACTATCGCTAGTTTTATGCCCGGCGTCAAAGTTTTAGTGCAATCCGCAATGCAGCTAGGAGTTTATCTGTGAATTAAAATGTGTTTAGTAATTGTTTTTCTTATTTCGGGTTCAATTTTTTTAAATCGCGATTTTTATATTTTTTATATACAACATGCAGTGTTGTATTTTGTTGAAATATAATGATATACAATTGTTATATTTATTTATTTATTTTTATCTATTAAAAATGTATTAATATGAAAAGATTTGTTTTTTTTCTTTTCTCAATCCGTTTATACCGGATTTTAGATCTTTGCCTTTCCAGTTATAAGAAGTTTTGTCGCTTAAAAAAAAAAAATTGAATGATATAAGCGAGAAGAAGATGCATCAATATTTTTTTTATATTTAAACGATTTATTTTGAAATTATTGTTTCTTTTACTTACTTACTTAATCTTCATTTATGTGTCATGCACTGCCGCAAAGGCGAGATGCACGGAAAATAAGTTGAATTAGTGTAGATGACTGGGCTATTATAGGTACTACTTTAACTTCACCATCATTATGTCGAAGTTTATTTATTCTTATTGGGAAATCCTTAATCAGAAGTTTGCCACAATAGTCAAAAAGTAACTCGCCTTCATTCCCAATGTTCATTTTCCATTTTTTTTTTTCATTTTTTTTTCTTGTTTAGTCCTTACTAATTTTGCGATAGCGTAATAGATAATATTAGTATTAGGAGCAACTTTGTAGTCCCCTATCTCCTCCCCTAATGGGTATACGAAAAAAATTATAAGACCCTTTCTTATAGAGAATTTAATGAGAAACATTTTATTACTATACTACTTTTTCTCTAAAACGCGTTGTTCGCAAAAAAAATGCAAAAAAGTGAATTTAGAAGGTCCTCTTGTTACACATTTTTTTTTTTTGACCAACTTCCGCCCCCTTCGGGGATTGAAAATATTATCATGTTGTACCTTAGAGTACGAGCTAATTATAGAAAAAAATTCAGTCGTGTACCCCCCTCAAAAAAAATGTTTACAATTTTTTGAAAATTTCAAAGCCTAGAAAATTCAAGAAAATATGAATCGAATAATTTGAAAAAATTTCCACAAAATTTTCATCCATCCAGAGTTGAAAAATATCGAATTTTCGACATATGGGAGTCGATTTCTCAGGAAGGAATGGGGTGGGGGGGGTCAAAAATTTTTTGGGGAGTTTTTTCATCGAGGGCAACATTTAGGACCACTTGTGATCGAATTTGGGTCAAAGGCTGTTTTCACTATCTTATCAGGAGAAACCCTTTCGTTCCGTTACGTTACGTTCCGTTCCGTTACTAAAATGAAAAAATTGACCGTTACGTCCCGTTATTCCATTACGTTCCATTACCGTTATTACAGCCTTGGGAAACGGAAACGGTCCAGGGGGGACATCTCTGGAATGATACCTATAAATAACGATAATAATTCATGGCGATTTTTAATTTAGCAACATCCGAGCACATCCGCTCTAAATTCAGCCGAAGCCTTTCTCCAGCTTGATGTACTGAGGGAAAACAAAACACCCTAATAACTCACCACTTATAGCTCGTTTGGATTTTAACTGTTGGTAAATTCGAGCACAGATTTGGATTCAGCTGAAAAATCTGCTTCAGATTAAGCTTAGAGCACTTCTTCAGCGGGACATCCTGGAGTGATACCTATATAAAACGATAATAACTCATGTCGATTTTTGACTTGACAAAATCCGAGCACAGATATATGGATTCATCTGGAAAATCCGCTCTAAATTAAGCTGAAAGCCTTTCTCCAGCTGGATGTACTGAGGGAAAACAAAAAACCCTAATAACTCAGTTGGTTTCCACTTTTTCAGGGCCTTTCATTCATGTAAAAAATTATGAAGATTGTCTGTGCACATACATACAAAATACACATACTATTCATTTGAAATCTTAAAAATGCGTATTTCAACATGGATAAACATTTTCAAAATTTATTTTTTGTTCTATATTTAAATACCATGCGTCCAAGTGATTCGAATTCAATCAACGAAAAATCCTCTTTTCCAGTTATTTAAAATTGATTTTTTTCAAATGCAAATAAATTGTAATCAGGGGCGTACCGAGGACATTTTTCAGGAGGGGGGGAGGAGAAAACCAAAAATTGCCAACTTATACCATGAAATTTTACCAACTGTTGACCTTTTTTTTTTTTTTCTTTTGCTCCATAAGATGTTAAATAAGATGTCACAGTCTTCTTGTTAGTCTTCAAAAAAATCAAAAAATGTAAAAATAGCTGTAATAATACTGCGCAAGTGGTCAAATTTACCAACTTTCCAAAAGCGGGGGGGGGGAAAGCTCCCCACCCATTTCGGTACGTCCCTGATTGTAATGCAGTTGAAATGAATTTATCAGCCTTAAAATTCATTAAAGTAATTTCTAAAATAATTTCCGATTTAAAAATTTTAGTTTAACTCTTATTATGTTATCAACAAACTGAAATTTTTGCGTTTGATTGTGCCTTTTGTACCCCAATTACTTAGGCGCACAGTATACGTATGTAACATGTAAGAGTGTGAGAAAAAACAAAAAGTTTAAAACCTCGTAAAAAAAATTAAAATGCAGTATCTACATAACTTGTCTAAGTTAACGGAAACCGGTATCAAAATTTTCGAAAACCGTTTCTATTTACATTCCCAAGACCGAAACCTTTTCAAAAATTAAATCCGTTACCAACCCTGGCTTCTATGGGGTGGAAGTTGGTCGCATGGCATTTTGTCTCAAGAAGGTTCTAAAATGATTTTTTTGTACCTAAGAAATCGGTTTTGGTCGTTAGTCTCTAGAGAGATATTTTTGTAGTGAAATATTTTAATATACCTACGTCGGTAAAAGTGCATAATTCTGTGGTATAAAGCGTAAAGCTTTTTTATAAATTTCGAAAAAATGAGCAGTTCGTTTTGGTTTATAGCCTTCATGTTATAATTCCATAAATTTTATAATTTACCAACCCCTAACCATCATTCCCCCACAAAATTACGTTTTTGAAGAAAAACATTATAATTATCTCAGCAAATACCTATCATTGGGGGAAATTCCTCGGCATTCATAAATTTCCCTAGTTTTCGATCAAAAGATTTTTCAATATAATTTTTCTCGAACAATAATAGCCCGAAACAATAAACGAAATCGTCCAAAAGAAAATCTGTACACCCATCAATCGTGAAAAAAATAAGCCGCGTTGGCAAAAAGAAAGATAAACGTTTGATGAAAAAAGAAAGTGCTGTGGGAACGACAATCGGTGAAACGAGAAAAAGGTACAGCCGACTACACACCATAATCAGGGTAGGTGCTACCCACACACGCACACACCCATGTTGGTATCAGGTATGATGGTCGGACTTTACACCCCTGTAATACCATGGTCGGACCTTTTGTTCCAGTGCAGCTGGATTTCTAAATGATAGTGCATTTCCTTCTTCAGTTATTAGAAAACAAAATTCCCTGACCAGAATCTTCTTACACCCAAAAAAAGTGCCTAACACTCGGTAAGAAAGAATGTCATACGTTGGTAAGACTGCGTTGATGCGCATACACTTCACACTTTGTTAGGTATTATGGTATATGGTCGGACCTTCTACAGGTGTATTGTAAAAATTATGTTATACGCTAGTCGGACGCATATTTCACACCTCACGCACCTTATACATTCTATGGTCGGACTATTATGCTAGGTTGCCAAATACATAGCCTTTTAACTTGTGAAATACATCTTATATAAAGTCGGACTCATTTTGTGTATTTTGTAGAAATTATATTATACCTAAGTCAGACTTCTATTACACACCTCACGCGCCTCATGCGTTCTATGGTAGGACTATAAATCTCTTTCATAGTCCTATAAGACTACTCTACAAATGTCAGGCCATGCCTTGTTTCTGAAAGTTTTCTATAAATGATGTCATATAGGGGTACTGAAAAACCAGGTTTTCATGGTTAAATCAACCGAAGTGTCATTTCTGAGGTGAGAAGAGTGCGACAAAGTTGTGGTCGATTTGAACTTTTTTTTTTTCAAACAATTGCTAAGATCAATGTGGCGTATAAAAAACTAAAATTAGAATACCAAAAAGTATCTACTAGAAATAAATTATTGGTGGATTTATAAGCACGTGAGCGCCATTTTCTCCAATTTTACTAAAAAAAAAAATCAAAATTGTCGATTCAAAATGTATTTTTGCTTTTCCAATCTAAATTGTGAGTACATCATTGAAAGGAACATGAAATTATGCATCATAAAGAACAAGTCCTAGCCTGTGATATGGGTTGGAACTGGAAGTTTTCAAAATTTGGAAATTTTGCATTTTTCAGTGATTTTTGAAGTAAATAAAGAAAAAATTCCAATTTACATTTCTTGTATCGGAACGACAATTATGACATGTCATTGAACAAAGCATAAAATTATGCATGGAAAATAACAAGCCCTAACAATTGCAATAATTTGCACAAAAGCTAGAGATCTTTAAAATTTGAACCATTTACATGTTTTGCGGTTAATTGAAAAAAAAAAGATATCCATAAAATTCTTCTAAATCCCATTTAAGCTGACTATCTTTAATATGCGTTCATTCATGTTATTACGTATGTAGTATGTACCTTTGGAAAAAACAGGGTTGAAGATCAATTATTGGATCAAAACGGGTATCTCACTATCTCGAATTGTTAATTTATTTTTAGCCGAGTGTTTAACTTGAAAACATTAGCTATTACAGCCTACCTGATTTGTGAAGGGAAGGGAAGGTCAGGGGAGGGTGGGGTCTTCAAACTTTTTGGTATATATATTTTGTTATTTTTTTGAAAATAAATGAAATGCCATTTTTTTACAAACCCTATCAGCAGAGACTCGAAAATTCAGGTAGTAAAATACTCGGTTGTTTTGCCTGTCGTCAGTTTTTCAAAGTTATTTCCAGAAAAATTTAGGTAGTTGGACACTCGATTAAGTGCAATGTTAAATAACCGAGTTTCTGACTACCTGAATTTTCGAGCTTCTGCTGATCGGATTTGTAAAAAATTGTCATTTTATTTTAACGTATTTTATACATTTAAAAAAAAAAATCAAAAAATTGGAGGATAGGAATTATGAGTAGGCCCACTTCCAGCGATGAATAGTTTTTTAACTTGTGGAAGCGTGATTTAACGTGAGGTCATGATTTTTACAAACGCTCGTTATCTCACAATAACTCGAGTAAAACGAAATTTTGAAGTCTGTCGGACGAGAGGTAACTTGATGTTACGTAATTTTTATTACTTACAATACAAAAAGATGAATTTTGAAAATGAGCGCAGTTGTTATCCTCGAAAACCTGTCAAAGGTGAGGAACTGAAATTAAATATAGGTAAGGTCAAGTCTTTTTCTTGGAGTACCTACAGAAATAGTGGTAAATTTTCTCTGATATGCTCTACATTTTATGGATGAATTGGATATACCTTCAGAAATGATTACTTTTTCAGAGTTGTTTGATGTGAGACGACGTGACTTCACATGGTTACAAATACAGTATAAAATGATGAATTATGTGAATTTGAGTTTTATGATACTTGATGGAATTTAAGAAGAGTAGAATCTGTAGAAATTTTATATTTTACAAAATTTATTTGTTCGTGTAAAAGAAATTATCAGTTCAAAAATAATTATTTTTCAAACAGTGAAATTTTTTAAAGTCAGCTTTTAAGGTACACAAGCGTATCCTCTAATTTTGTTACTGAACATTGAAACTAAAAAAATTAAAAACTTTCAACTTTGAATTTTAAATCACTAAAAAGCAATCATAAGCGTTACTTTTACGAATAATAACTGAGCGACACGTGAAAAAATGTCCGACCATCGATATATGGCGAAAACGAGATACCAATGATACGAAAAAATTATGTAATGTTTTGACTGTCTGCCTTTAGTTATTGAAATTCACGTCCATAGAATGTGAATTTTGAGTGGCAACGTCGCAATAATCGTAGTCTTACCATGGTATAAGAAAAAGTGCGCGTCCGACCAAGGCAAGATGGTCCGACCAACGTTACCTCATACACCGGAAAATTTTTCTTAGCATAAGATATTAGAGTGGGTGTATTTTTCCATTGTAACATACTATGGTAGGACCCAACTCAGAATTAAATAGGACCGAGCTTAAACGACATAAAACTATTCAAAAATATCATTGAGAAGGTCAAAACGTTGGTCGGACTTTGCCAATGTCCGACCAACGAAAATGGTCCGACCAGCGTATCACAAAAAGTTTACGAAAAGTCCGACCATCATACGTGATATCAACACAGTAACTTGTCAAGTCTGGGGGAACGTCGCTAGCTCGCTACCCTTCTGCGTTCTTATATGGCATTCTAAAATTAACCCTCGCCTTATGGAACCCTCCGTTTTTATTCGTAAAGCCCGAGTAAACAGCTCCCTTTATCGTTAACGTGCCCCGGGCTAGACCCCTTATGTTAAAATCGTCATCGTCGTAAAATCAATACGTGTGAGACGAAGTGAAATTTTTTCGATAAAATTATGAAAATGCAAATCTTTGATAATGATCGAATTTCCGGTGTAAAATTCAATCCGTATTTATTCAATTAAAAATAAACATACCAAGTGGAGGGAGGGAATCGACACTAATGTGCAATATTCATCTAATATGGAACACATGTGGTCCTCTGGCTGGGGGCCTTGAACGTTTGTAGAACAATCTGCGTATTATTATATCATTTATTCTCGAGCGGAAAAAACCTTATTCGATGACGTCATTATACGACGTGAAGGCATTATTGTAAAATTATCAACACTCAACTGATACTGGTAGATAATTTGGTTAATATTTTCTTTTTCAGACCTTTGTGAACGCGTAAACAACCTTTCTCGTCGCCTTTCATCGATAAGTGTGACAATATCCATTATTCTCCCCCTCATACTAACCCGCTGTTCTCGGAAAATGCCTTTATTTCATGAACAATAAGTCACAAAAGATGCCAACAAGTGATGTTTGGCAGATCTTTTTAGTAAAGAATTTCTAATACCAACGTTTCGAATATCTTTTTCTTCGTTCACAATGTTCCCTTTTGCCACTTTTTGTTGATAATGTGCATCATTATGAAGAGCTAGTACGTTTATAGATATGTCTCGGTCAGCGTTCTTGTAGTACAGAAACATACGTTGTAATCGACTTCGTTAATTTCTTTGATATTGAAGACTCGCACCGACGAATATTTCGACTCGATGTTTTGCTGATAATATTTCTGAGAATAAGGAGACAAGTGTAGCGAATTTGTCGGACTTTAATTAAGGCATTCGGATGAAAGAACGCCGCTTTTTATGCATGACGCATCCCTTCGATAGCGTCTTTACGGATATTCGATATCCCGGACACCCTCCGATTGATGTATTCTCATTTATCCCTTTCCGCGGTCATGTGGACTTGTTTAAAAGATGGAGGTGGGTTCGTTCGACGGGGTTTATAGGGTATTTTATATGATCTTCGAATAGCTTTCGAGTTCATCAAATTGTATACGTGGCAAGTTTTTTTTTTTTACAGTATTTCAAATTGTGGAGGCGGAGCAGGCTTTCGTATTTTTACTATTTAGACCATCTTAGTTCAGTGGCCTATGGTCAGCTTTTAGGTGTATATTTCTATTATTCCCCTTTTCCCATCTTTGTAGCTCGTATATGTAACGCATAAGCATAACATTTGTTTTAGAAAAAATTACTTATGCGAATATTTAGATGAGGTACTTCAGTCAAATATTTTATTCAACTTGAAATCATGCATTACACAAATTTCAGAGAAGTCTGAGAGGACACGAATTTCCCAATTTTTTTTTATCATCATCTCATATGACAGAATTACTTGGGGACACTTAACATATCCCAATCTCCATCTTTTCACGTTCAATTGGAGATGAATAACAACAAAAAACTTGTATTTGATGAATTTTGAGAAATTCACAAATCTTTCTGTCGCATTTTATATAGATGAGGGCAACAGAAATCGCTCAGAATGTAATCAAAGAATATTTGTATAAATATAATTGGGTAGTTTTTCAAAATTTAATTGGACATAAAAATAGCGGATCACTCAAATCTTGAGAGGGCTGGGAAACTTCAAAGACTGAAAATTTTTCATCATATTGTCAGTCAGTCTACTTCCTGTGATTGATTTCTGTTCTTCATAAATTTTAAAAAGCTGTTTAAAAACTAAAGCAAATCAAAATATTTTATAGTATGCATATAAAATGAAGGGTGAGGGATGTGAGAACTCTCAAAATATCAAAATTTGATCCTGTAAGTAATTCGTGATCCTGAGATGGTCTTGAAGACATCAACTTTTTCGTTAAATGACATATCAGAGAAACAAATATGAAAATTTTGCCAAGTCCCTAATCCCACTGTTGTTCCATGAGGAACCAGTCCCCTTCAAAGATGCAAAAAATATAATTTTTGGGCATGCGTGTCAAGAGTATTACCCTAAATAACATATTACAATTTTCTTCAGTCAAGTTTCAAATAAGGCCTCCCCTCCCCTTGGTGATAAAATTCCTTCCTCAAAGCGAGTTTTTGGCATACCGGATGACTACTTTATTCGAGCACCCAAGCGAAAAAATTAGCTAAAAGGTGAAAAAATTCAAAACATGTATAGAGTATTTATAATGACTGGTCTAGGTTCTAATTGGTCATACGTCACGCCTGTAATAACCAATCAGCAATTTGGAATGTGGCAAATTTACCTCGACTAACTCGTAAAATAGAAACACAAATCAGCTGATGATTCAAATCACAAACGAATTTTAGTCGTTCACTGAAAACTGAACGATATTATTTAGGAAGGTAGAACTGAAACTACCTACATTTTATCACATTCTAGCGTTATGATTGGTCATTACGCGCGTAACATATGACCAATTAGAACATAGACCATTCATTATAAATACTCTATACATTTTTGACAACGAAAGCATAAATTAAAATTTTCCATTTCATTGATAAACGCTTTTAAGCATTAAATAAATATCATTTATGCCATTTATTCTTGCTAACATCATTCAAATATATAAATTATTTCTATCAGGGAAAGATTTTTGCGCTTGGGGTGCTCGAATTAAGTAGTCACCCGGTATATCTCAGTAAATATGGTACCTACAGAAAAAGTGATCATGAACAAAATTAAGCTATTTTTAATTATGAACGAAATAAGTTTTCACAATTTTTTTGAAAAAATGCTTTCCAAAGCCAGAAAACGTCCAAAAGCTCCTTATCCGGTCATCGCCATTCAGCAAGTTTATTTAGATATGATTTTCGTATTTATCTGAGTGAATATGAATTTTACGAGAAAAAAAGTTATGAACAAAATGATCGTACTTTTAATTTCCTATAAAAAAGGTCCAATCAATTTTATGGGTAAGATCCACCAGGGGTCGAGAAAACAATCCTGAAGTATTTTTTAGGATGGATAGTGAAGGAAAAATGTCTTTCAACTTCTACAAAATTTTAGTATGTTGTTACTTTGAATTGGAAGTTCATACTCCAAATTTTGAGTTCTAGCGACTATTTCGAGGGGGACTAAGGGCTCCAAAATTGTGACTTTTTAAAATTTTGACACACAAACAGGGGTTGGAGAAATACACAACATTCAAAACGTGAGGTTTGAAATGCCGAATCATTTTGAACATGACTATTTTTTTTGTTAATTTTTTACTCACCGAGATAAATGCAAAAATCTTATGTAAATGAACACGTTTGAATCACCAAGTTCAAAAAACGAGAGAATAAGAGGCTTTTTGGACTTTTTTAGTTGTGGGAAGCACTTTTTTATAAAAATGATTAGAACTTATTTTGTTCAATATCGAAAATGGGTTGATTTTGTTTATGACAATTTTTTCTGTGGGTGTCATATTCATTGAGATACATGCCGAAAACCCGTTTTAAAAAGCCTCTAATGCTGCTCAAGGAATACACTTGAGATAACTAAAGAAAAGTTTTATATTTTAGCGTAGCACATTCATGAAATTCGCTCAAAATTTGGCGAGAGACTCTTCTTATTTTTTTGATAAACCTCAAAATGATGGTTCACTCAAATTTTGAGAGGCGCTGGAAAAAGGGCAAATAGCTCAAATTTTTCGTTTTTCATCTCATATAAAAAAGTGAGTCACGCACATCAAAATATCCAGATTTCAGCTTTCCAAGTGCATTTGGAGGAGTATTAGAGCAAACTGGCTTCTTGAGAAAGTTTTGAGTCATGAAATTTCTTGACTGTTCCATATCTCATCATCAAATCAATGTAAAAAGGTCAAACTTTGTATGTAAGGTTAGTTGGTGATCAGAATATGATCTCTTGAATTTGGGTCAAAATGGGATCAAAATGGCAGATTATCAAAATTTGAGTAGAGCTTGAGGAGCTTCAAATTAGTAAAAATGCATTTAATATGAACTCATACGATTATTGGGGATAAAAATTATATTGTATCCCCAATTCAACTCCTTACTTGATGTTGGAGGGGAGAAGGGAGCGGTTATCAACCCCAAAATGTGATAGAGTACACGAGAAGTGAACATTTTTTATTGTGATGTCATATGATAAAATGAGCCCAATTGACTAACCTATTCTGATTTCAGTTTCCCAAGTGAATTTGGAGGGAGTTGGAGCAAAAAATGGTTTTTAAAGGGAGAAATTGTTGTTGGAAATTTGATGAATCCTCCCTATCTCCTCATCAAATCGACCTATAAAGGTCAAACTTCATGTGTAGTATTATTTGAATCCAAAATAGCGGAACGTCAACATTTGAGGATGATTTGAGGAGCCTGAAATTGCTAAAATTTGAAAAACATGCGTTCATATGATTATTGCATGGCATGAAGTACTACATTGTTCTGAATTCAACTTCAGAAGTAGTTTTGTAAGGGATAGGGTGAGGGTTTTCTGACTTGATGGGTATGGCCTGTAGGCATGATCTCAAATTGCTCGAATTTTAAAATCTTAACGCATATGGCTACCAAGATCATAGAGTTTTAATGTACATCACATCCCAAGTTCACTCTCACAACTTCACAAGTAATATCGGAAGGGAAAATGAGGGATTCAGTTCCTTGAGTAAGTTGTGCTGGTGTTTTAGGAAAAATGCCTCTAGAGGGGGAATGGTCATGAAATTTATCGAATTCTTCATCTTCTCAACAAATGTACTTGGAAAGGTCAAATTTAATAAGTTAGGTTACTATGAAATCACAATAATACGTTCTAAATTTGAAAAAAAAATACATATTTGGAATGACGGATGAATAAAAATTTGAAAAATACTTAAGGAGTCCTAATTCTCTCAAATTTAATGAGCATAGACTCATATACGAAGAATATGAGTTGGGGTCACTAACCTCAAAATGTGTTGGGAATGTAATAAAGGTAGAAAATTTCTGATTATTATGTCATAATTATGATTTATGGAGCGTTCGCCTCCATAGAAAAAATCATCTTGAGTGATTTGTTCATGCAGTTTTTTCAATTCCCTATCACCACTTCTTATATATTATGAGCCTACATAATCCTCAAATATGCATAGAAAACCCCATTATGCCAAACGTAGTAAGGTACGAAAAACACCCAACATCACACGAATGCACCAGCAAATACAATTCAACGGAGGAAAGAAGACGGAGAAATGCAACAGAGAAATGACCCGAATGATTACGGAGAAAATAAAGAATGACAACAAGGAGTCAGCGTGTTTCTCTCTCCTTCTCAATGCGATGGGGAAAATTTAAGATCTCGGCTGGTCGTTCCGTGCGTACACGCGAGACAAGAACACTGCTGCAGCGCCCCATTCTCCCTCCGCGTTTTCTCCGTTCATCGTCGATCAGTGGGGGTCGCATGGTTATCGGACTCCCTTCGGTTTATTCCCTATTTCATTCTGGTTTTGTATTCGTAGCGTAGCGTGTTCGTGCTTGTTGAAGCTGACGGGAGTTTGTCGCGTGGTTGTGATTTTATAATTTTTTTTTCGTTTTGGAAAATTATATTACAGTGTCGATCAAATCTATGTGACTGCGAATAGGTAAATCTTAATTCGCTTTGGATTTTTAATTCAAATTTCATGGTAGTTTCATTCGCTTGACAAGTTTGTAAGTGCACGTGATGTATTTCGGTACCGGTATCGATGAGTAATTGTGCTGCTTGAACTTGAAAGAGTTGAAAACTATTGGAAATCGCAGTTTGGTACGTAATCGATGAAAATGAGATTTTAATTTTTAACACGAACTTTTCAGTTAAATGTTGCTTTTCAAATTCGAACGAGTTTTTTCTGCCTACACATATGGGGGTTGGTATTTGACGCGAAGCTAACGAGAAAGGGACGAAATGACTCCTTGGAGGATTAGAGCAATTTTGTTGGCAGCCCTAGTTTAGCTATGTGGCGTGTAATTTTTATGGAATTCGCGTTTTGGGAATGGGAAATAATCGCGTGATTTATTGATACATTTTGTGAGATGAAATTTCATTCTAGAGTAGCCATCGTTGCCGCGTTGCTGGACGATAATTCTTAGATCATTTCATTCCAAAATTTGAGTTATAGTATTGCGAAACCAAACAGATTTTTCCCCCACATATAAGTACAGTGGGGATGAGATGAAGGGAAGTTTACCACCGGGGTATAGAACTTTTTGAGGGTCCTGTAAAATGAAGGCTTTTGGAGAAAATATATACTCGTGTAAGTTACATTAAATGTTCATGTTCATATTATCTTTCCTCTTGACTGAGGATGTGTCAATTTCTTTAATGAACTTGAAAATTCACTCGTTCAAATTCACGAACTTCGACTTGGAAAAAATGAAATTCTTCCCAAATTCGTCAACTAAAGTAAACTCAGTTTTAGTTTTTCTCAAATAAATTTTTTGAAAGAACTGAATTTCAAGAAATGAACATTAACTGAATTCAACTTTGATTCACTCAGCTAGTTTCACTATTATCTTTCAAATTTTGAAGTGAAATCACCCTACCCTAACTTGAGTACTTTTGAGATGAACTTGAGTTGAATTTAACTGAAATGAAGTTCAATTTATTTTTCAAATGAACTGAACTTGAAATAAAGTGTTCTTCAATTTTTTTCAAGTCTGTTGAACTTTGTTTTCGAACAGAACTGAATAAGAGAAATTTTTCTGATGAAAAGGGAATATAAACTTAGAGTTATTTTTGCAAGTGAAGTGAACATAACTTCAAGCTTTTAAGAGTAAACTGAACTTGAACTGAATCCAATTAAATACTTGTTTTTTTTCAAGTGAACTTGAACTGGAACAAACTTTAATTTTTTTTTCATTGAACTCAAAGTTGAACTCAACTTTTTTTCAAAGTGAACTAAACGAGAGAAATTTTCTTGATTAAATGAAATTGAACTATTTTTAAAGAACTTGAACTTGAGCTGAATTGTTTTCTTAATTAGCTTTTTTGGAAGTTAGAACTGAACTGAATGAGAGAAATTTTCGTAATGAATTCGACTGAACTTCAAGTTCTTTAAGGTAAACTCGAACTTGATCCAACTTAAAGTGGAGTTTTTTTTTTTTTTTTTTTTTTGAAATTACCTTCAACTTGATGTTAAGCCTTTTAATTTTTTTCTGTGAATTCAAACTTGAGCTAAACTTTTTTTGAAAGTAAACGAATCGAATGAACTTGAAGTTAATTTTTTTATGAATACAACTAGAGAACTTAACTTCAAGTTTTTTTTTTTAAATAAATTTGAACTTGAAGTTTTATAACGAATTAAACTAAAAAAATTTTCCTATTGAACTGAACTTCATTTTTTTTAAAATGAACTTAAATTTGAGCTGCGGTAAATTTATTTATTTTTCTTAAGTAAACTTATTTGATATTGACTTTAAAATTGACTTCATAACAAGTTGAAGCTTAATAAAAAAAAAAACCTCAAGTCAAGTTCGAGTTTACTTTAAAGAACTTGAAATTAAGAAATTCAGTTAAGTTCATCTAGAAAAATTCTCTCATTAGTTCAGTTCTCATTTCCAAAAAAAGTTCAGTTCAGGTTTAATAAACTTGACTTAGATTTTTTCAAAGTGAAGAACTTGAACTCTTTTTTTTAACAAACCGAATTTGACGTCATTTCAACTTTTAAACGAGCGTTGAATTTTTTCTCCAAGCGAACAAGGATAGAATGATTTCTAGAACTCGTTGCCTTCTCACTCTCGCGTCGTTATCTCCTCTGTACGGCTTTGCCCACTAGCATTTCTCTTCTAATTAATAATAGTACGGAGCCAACTGAACGTAGCGATATTCGCGTTCTAACTGCGGCCAACACGAAAAAAGGAAACCTTAAAAATGGGAACAATAAAAGAACGAAAACGAAGCGCAAAAAAAAGGTTCCGAGGGGACGAATTGACGTCGCCATTCGCAGGTACGCGGTATTTGACGAATTCAATACGGTCATAAACCTCGACCCTGTAAATTCTACACAGCTGTGCGAGGGTGGATGTAGGGATGTAACGAGAAAGCATCGGTTTCGTTCCTTTTCGATGATCTCGAACTGTCATGTTACCGTAATAAGCCGGACATAAATATGGATTTCCGAATGATTGAATTTTTCGACCGTGTAATATGTATGAAAATCGAACAACACATAACTCATAGGGGCGAAAGTTATAGATAAGTGCGGAATTCATAGTCCGCTGTGATACATATAGACGTCTTTCCTGGTAAGGTGGAATACACATCAGGCATAAATTTAGGCGGAAAGAATCGAGATATGGGTAGCTTTACTTGGCTCCCCAAAGGTAAAAGGGTTATCTGGTTGAGCACCGCGACGACTGGACGGGTGGATATTTTTACATGTGGTATTAGGATATCGGGTAAGTCTTTGGCAATTTTCTTCGTACGGTGTTGCTTATCTTTAGCTTATTGAAGGTATCGTACGTCATCCCTTTGTCGGTGAGGTGCCCATTATTTAAGGATTATAGAGGCCCTAACTTTTTCAACGTTATAATGGTGTCTATCTGAAATTGAAAATTGGTATTTTTTTTTTCTTAAAGCTTGGTATCAGTGACAGTATACAATGAAGATAAATATAGGATAAACGATTGTATCTATTTTTTTATTTTATTTTTAGCTGATTTTTTAATAAAAACGTAAACTATCACAGTCTACCTAATTTAGGAGGGGTTTGGGGGAAGGAGAGTCTTCAAATTCTCGCGTTTCATACCAGTTGTAATCATCTGACAAATGTCCAACTTTTTGGTATAGGTATATATTTTCCCAACATGGAGCGCCGGTGCGTATCTGTGAAATTCGCTCAAAATTTGTTGAAAGGCTCGCCTTAAAAACACAACGAAAAAACTTTTTTGGTTTTTTGGATACACCTCAAAATGGCGGTTTACTCAAATTTTGAGAAGGGTAGGAGAAGGGACAAATGGCTCAAATTTTTTGTTTTTGATCTCATATGAAAGGTTGAGTCACGCACATCAACATATCCAAATTTCAGCTTTCCAACTGCATTTGGAGGGGAGTTGGAGCAAAAACGCCTATTTAAGGAAGTTTTGAGTCATGAAATTTCTTGAATTTTCCATATCTCAATGTAGAAAGGTCAAACTTTGTATGTAGGATTAATTGGTGACCAGAATATGACGTTTTGAATTTGAGTCAAAATGAATCCATAGCGGCGGATTATCAAAATAAGAGTAGAGCTTGAGGAGCCTTAACTTGCTCAAATTTTATAAATATAAGCTCATATCAATACTCAGAGTATGTAGTATCATATTTCAAATCCACTTTCACAGCAGGGACGTACCGAAAGGGGGGAGGGAGGGAGCTTCCCCCCTTGGCTTTTGGAAAGTTGGTAAATTTGGAGTTTTAGCGTAAAAAGTTGGTAAATTTGACCACTTGTGCAGTATTAAAATTTTTTGAAGACTAACAAGACTGTGCATCATATTTTTTCGTGGAGCAAAAAAAAAAAAAAAAGGTCAACAGTTGGTAAAATTTCATGGTATTAGTTGGCAATTTTTGGTTTTCTCCCCCCCCCCCCCCTGAAGAAGGTCTTCGGTACGCCTGTTTCACAGGCATATTGTTGGAGGAAAGAAGGAAGAGTTATTGCCCTCAAATTGTGGGAGACGGGTGGGGTAAATAAAAAGTCAAAAATATTCAAATATCGTTTCATACGATAGAGAGAATTACAGTTTTTTTCAATCGATTCGGAGAGGAATTGGATCAGAAAATTATTTTTTGAGGAGGTTTTGAGTTGTGTAATATCTTGAATTTTGCATATCTCCCCCCCTAAATCGATCTAAAAAGTTCAAACTTCGTACGTAGCGTTAGTTGAACCCAAAATTTAAGGTCTGGAATTTAAGTCGAAATGGTTTCAAAATGATGCCTCGTCCAAATGTTAATAAAGCGTTGAGGAGCCTCAAGTAGCTTAAATTTGATAAATATAAGCTCATATGATCATCAAGGAGAAGGAGTATACCATATCTCGGGGAAAGGGGGGGGTTATTGTCCTCTAATGTGGTGGGGGTAAATAAAAAGTCAAATGTATTCAAATACCGTTTCATATGACAGAGTGAGCCCAAATATTTAACATATTCAAGTTTCAGTTCCCCAAGTGCATTTGGAGGGGATTTGAAAAAATAGCTTTAGAGGGGGAAATTATGTCAGGAAATTTCATGAATCGATCTTATGTCCTCATTAAATGTATTTACAAAGCTGAAACTTCGTCTCAAGATTCGTTAGGTGCCAGAATATCACCGCTTGAGGTTGTTGAGTTTGGGTCAAAATAGATCCAAAATAGGGTGTCATTAAAATTTGAGCTAATCGTGAAGAGCCTCAAGAAGCTGAAATTCTTGTAGACTTAAAGTACTACCTATCATAAATTCAGCTTCTAAAATGGTTGTAGAAGTTATAAGTTGGAGTTTTTAGTCTCGGTAGTGGGAGTGCGAATGGAGAGATTAACAATGGTTTCTGCATATTTGAACAACACCCAATAAAAACTCAGCTTTAGTAATGCGGCATGGCTGCTTACATTTATTTTTTTTTGAATTTCTAAAATTGAAATTTGAAATTTCATCATTTTTTGGATTAACGTGCAGTATACATTATACAACCGCTTGACTTGAGGCACGTGATCAGATGGAATTAGAGGATCAGTGAATTGAAGAACGGAAAAGGGATACAGTCGACTTTCAGTATTGAAGAAGTTGTTCTTTTCTTGAATGAACTTCTCAATTTTGATCACTTCAGTGATCAAAACATTTTGTGAAATTGAAAAATACATGCTAAAAAAAAATTGAAGAAAAAATTATAATTTATTTTTATATGCGTATTTACCAGAATCGATCATATTTGAAAAATCCACGAAATAACTATAGTAAATAATATTTATATGACCAAAAAAAAAATTTTTAATTAAAATAAATACCAATTCGAAAAAATTAAATGAATGAAAAACTTCCAAAAATAATTTGAAAACCTTTCAAAAACATAAAAATGTCGATATAATGAATCAAGAAGAAAAAAAAGAATGATCAATATTTGAAGTACCAATAAAATATAAAAAAATCCGATTGAAAGAAAAAATGGAAAAAAGTCTAATAAAATGAGGGATAAAAACGACCAAAGGAAAAAAAAATCAAAAAAATAAATCCAAATTAATAACGAAAATACGCAGATGCGAAGTGCACGAAAGGCTCGTCATTTCGTCCATTAATGCTTTTATACACTCGATCGTCGTTATAAAATGTACAGTAGATTTTCCCCCCAAAAAGGGCGTTATTAAGGAATAAGTGATGGATGTTGATAGGGGTCTGAAATTTACCGTTATAGTATATTCTTACGATTAGAGCTTTTCTCTTGTACTATACCGCTGTATGTAATAGCGGCGGTGGCAACGACGTTGAAATTACATTACGATGACGTAAGCTCAGTCTGTGCTCCCCCTTTAGGAGTAGAAACCAACGACCGGAGATTTTTCTCGGTCTTGCTGAAAGTTGTTTTTTTTTTTGTGAGTGTGTGAAGGAGAGCAATAGTGCAATCAACGACACTGTACTATGTAAAACGATGGTGTAATTGTAGTACGCGTGTAAGTTACACATATGTCCCCTTTCAATGAATGATGCCGAAAAAAACGTCGCTTTGTAGCCAACATAGGGCAGTAATTTGAATGGAAACGTGGAATATGTAACATTTCTTCGATGAACTACGATGTTGGAGAAAGGGTTGTTGGATCGCGTGACGATGTAATAAATTACGAGGTGCCACTTCAAGGTTACACCTGTTGTGAACATCCCAATGGTGGTTATTTTTTAGCAAATGCGATTGGCGACACTGCCGGTACGTCTGGGTTTTCGATGGCGTACTTCGTTTCGGACCCTAGTACTCCCTGTACGTTGCCCCCTGATCAACGCGAAGGGTAGATTTTAAATTATTAAAAACAGAGGGGTCGACCCTCTTGTAGAAAGCAACGGGGGATTCTCTATTCGTTTCGGTCGTCGCGTTACCCTTCTTTTTTTTTTAATATCGCTGAACGCCGAAACCATCTATACTATTTTCATAACGAAGTGCCACGTAGTCCACGCGTATTGTGAAAATCTCCTTCTGCCCCCGCCACGGGAACAATAATTTTTCCAATGAACGCGTACGATACGAGGGTGTGCGCATTTTTTACATTTTGGTTTCTCGTTGCAGATTGTAAACAGATTATCGAGAATGTCGGCCACCTCGTTTCATCTACGTTGGAACAATCATTTATCGAATCTACGTACTTTGCTGGAATACCTATACAACGAGCAGAGTTTCGTGGACGTGACATTGTCGTGTAGCGACGGACTAATACGAGCTCACAAATTAGTCCTGTCCGCCTGCAGCCCCTATTTTGATACGATTTTCCGCGAGAATCCGTGCAAACATCCGACGGTTATTTTACGAGGCATTTCATTGAGAGAAATGCAGCTCATCATAGAGTATATGTACGTGGGAGCGGTGGATATTCCGGAAAATGAGTTATCCGGGTTGTTGGAAATCGCTAACGAGCTACACGTGAAAGGCTTGGTGCAAGATCCAGCCGAAGATGAAGAGGCGTCCGAGAAACAAGAAACAAATGCAACCCTCACCAAAGAATATAAACAAAGTGACGAATGCGAAGAGAAAGTAAGTATTTGATTTGCAATGAGTTTTGGACTCAACCAATACTTATGTTTATCTTTCATTTAATTAAATGGTGAAACTAATCCAAATTGCTGTTTTGCCACGAATAAGCCCGAAATGAAATTTCGCCTATAAATAACATTGGAAATGAATGCCTTGCTCTCGAATACATGTCAGTCGATAAGCCTCTTGATGTACTTATTGTTTTGCTTAGATGACACTCATTTTTACCCTCCTCGTTTAATTGAACGAAGGACACATAAGACTAATTCGAGGGAGGGACGAAGTGACAAGTTTTCTGTCACAGACATTCAAAAAAGAACCGAAGGAAGTGAACAGTTTTGAAAATGAAAATGTCCAAAATATTGTTTCAAGTCATAATAACCTAACAGATGATGAAAGTAATGAAAAAGTGATGACATTTTTGCGTGGTGATAAAAGTAATGAAAAAGTAATTGTTTTAAGTCAAAAGTGCTGAGTTTTGTCTTTTTAGCTGAGTTTTTAACAAAACGATAGCTATTACAGCCTACCTGATTTGGGAAGGGAAGGTCGGGGGAGGGTGGTGTCTTCAAATCTTTGCGTTTCAGACCATTTGTAATCATCTGGCAAATGTCCAACTTTTTGGTATACGAGTATATATATATATATATTTTTTTCCTCCCCCACGCGTAGCGTCGGCGAGTATTCATAAAATTCGCTCAAAATTTGGTGAGAGACTCTTCTTGAAAATGCGCAAAAATAGTTTTTTTGTTTTTTCGATAAATTTCAAAATGGCGGATCACTCAAATTTTGAGGGGGCTGGAGAAGGGCAAATAGCTCAAATTTTTCGTTTTTGATTTCATATGAAAGAGTGAGTCACGGATACTAACATATCCAAATTTCAGCTTCTTAGTGCATATTGAGAGGAGTTAGATCAAAAAACGGCTTTTTGAGGAAGTTTTGAGTCATGAAATTTCTTGAATCTTCCATATCTCCCCACCAAATCAAGTTAAAGAGGTCAAATTTTGTGTGTGAGGTTAGTTGGTGACCACAATATGACCTCTTGAATTTGGATCAAAATGGATTCAAAATGGCGGATTATCAAAATTTTGAGTAGAGCTTGAGGAGCCTCAAGTTGGTAAAAATGTAATTAATATGAATTCATATGGTTATTGGGGATAAGTTGTATACTATATCCCGAATTCACTTCCATACATGATGTTGGAGGGGGAAGGCGGGGTTACCAACCTAAAATAGTGGTGGGGGTACAGGAGGGGTCGAAAATTTTTTATTGCTGTGTCATATGATAAAATGAGCCCAAGTGACAAACGTATTTTGATTTTAGCTTCCTCAGTGATTTTGGAGGGGAGTTAGAGCAAAAAACGGCTTTTGGAGGGGAAATTGCTGCAGGAAATATATCATCAATCGGCCTAGAATGGTCAAACTTTGTGTGTAGGATTAGTTTGTGACCAGAATATAACCACTTAAATTTGAGTCAAAATGGATCCAAAATGGCGGATTTACAAAATTTGAAGATAATTTGAGGACCCTCAAATAGTTATAATTTGAGAAATATGTGTTCGCATGATTATTTCATGGTAAGAAATACTACATTTGTGCCAAATTGAACTTCTTAAGTGTTTTTGGAAAGGATGGTAGGGGTTTTCAGACTTGGTATTGGGTGTGGCCTGTAGTGATGAACGGTTAAGCAAGGTTATTACTAAATCAAAACAAGCCCCAGTTAAAAACTCAGCTCCAGTAATGCGGCATGGCTGCTTACGTTTTTTTTTTCCAATTTCCTTAAAAAATGCAATATACTGTGAGTTCAAGTAATTTGTAGGGCTGTAATAACGGTAATGGAACGTAACGGAATAACGGAACATAACGGGCAATTTCTTTATTTCAGTAACGGAACGTAACGTAACGGAATGAAATTTTTAAGAACTGAACATAACGGACCAATTTTGCTGCTGTTCCGTTATTTTACATTGCTTTCATTTTTTGAAATTTGAATGCTGGCAAAATTGTTCCTACCTTAAAAGTCCAGTGCAATGTGCATTTTTTGATGCGAAATTGAAATTTGATTACTTTGAATTAACTTCAATGCCTAGTACGGTAGTAGAATCGTGAATTTGTGAAAAGCATGGGATGGTAACTCGATCACTAAGTTAACTATTAACCGCTAAGTGACTGAGTATTTTAACACTGATTGTAACCTAAACTGATTGAATACTTGAAAGGCTGTAACTAACTTTAACTTGAAATAACTCAAATGTACTTTTCAAATTTGTAAACTGACTTGAACCGATAACTCAATCAATTATCAATCAGTCTTCAAAAAAAAAAAAAAGAAGGCAAAATTGCTCAGTGCATTGTCGTTGATTCGTACAATGTGAGTCATTTTGTGTTATTTGCAACTTCGAGTTATTGTTTTTTTATTATTACTATCATCAATAAAAAAAAAAAAAAAAAAAAAAAAAAAAATTAAAAAAAAGACGAGGCTCTAACTCATAACTTATATCAACTTGAACTAAAAAAGAGGTAAGAAAGGGAATGGAACGGAATGTAACGTAACGGGAACGTAACGGAATGACTCAGGAACGGATACCAGAACGGGAATGGAACGAAACACGATCCGTTATTACAGTCCTGTTAATTTGGGTTCAGTTAATGTAAAAATCTCTTTTCCAGTTATTTAAAATTGATTTTTTCAAATGCGAAGAAATTGTAATGCATTCGATGAATTCATTAAAGTAATTTAAAACATAATTTCTGATTTAGAAATTGTAGTTAAACTTATATTATGTTGTCAAGAAACTAAGATTTTTTGCGCTGATTGAACTTAAATCACTTAGAAGCACGGTAGAGTAGTTTTATTAGAGCCCTATAGTTATATGGTGTGACTAAGTGAGCTTTGCACCCTTACAGTTTGCGGCCGAATCAAATACCTTTTTTTTAATAGTTCACCATAAAAGTTATGATATTTCAATATTAAACTAATTTTGTATAAAATTCAAGAATTTTGCTACAAGTTTTAAAGAAATAAATAAATAAATTTTCAATTCGGGTGTAAACTTACTGTAGGAGTGCAGAGGTCACTTAACAAGTCAGTTTTCTGATTGGTTTTACGTTACGCGTGTAACATTCAATCAGCAAGTCGGATAGTGTTAAATTGCCTCGACTTAGTAGTAAAATAAAAGCATGAATCAGATAATCATTCATATTATCATAAACGAATTTCAGTCGTTCATTGAAAACTGAACGATATTATTCAGAAAAGTAGAAATGAAAAATTACCTAAATTTTATCACATTCTAGCCTTATAATTGGTCGTTACGCGCGTGACGTATGACTAATCAGGAAACGGACCATGTTACTATAACTTCTAGTCTTCTGCTCTTGGATTAACTTTAAAATTCGGAAATTAATGTATACATTTTATTAATACACATTTACTATTTTTGATTGTTTTTGTGATACTCAACACTTGATATAATTGTTTGTTTTTGTTTTTTTGGTTTGGGTGGGAAGAGGGAATTACCCTAAAGCTTCTCAAAAAATTTTCAAATGCGATGAAAAAGAACTTATTGAATCTATATTCTGTAAAATTGTTATAAACGCTTCAGTTTGAAAAAGAAAAAATATCCAAATTGAAAAACCTCCAAAAAAAGGATTTTTGCGTGAAAATAAAAAGTTATTCAGAAATGTAAAAATTCCATAAAGGAAAAAAAGCTTAAAAACTAGTAAGTCTAGGAATAAAACAAACAAATAAATGAAAAAAAAATTGAAAAACAAAAAATGTTAAAAAATTCTCAAGAAATAAGCTGTTTGAATTTGAAAATGAAGCATTGCCCAAAAACGAAACATTACCAAAAAATGAAAAGAGACCATAAATAGAGATCTATCGAAAGACTAAAAAATGTAACAATGAAAAATTATACAAGTATGTGATGATTTGAAGATGAACATGAAAAGTAATAATGAAATCAACAACGAAAAAACGCATAAAGATGAAAAACTGTCAGAAGGGGAAAAAATTCAAATGATTAATGAAAATTTATTACTGAATAAAAAAAATATACAAAAATGCAATAGAAAAAAGTGAACTAAAGTAAAATAAAATAAAACGCTAATAGTTTAATAACCCCTCCACAATGCGTATTTTTGCGCAAGCGGGATAAGAGGATTGTCATTTTGAAAAAACAACAACAACAATAACAATAATAATAATAATGATAATAACGAGAATAACATCATCAACAACAACAATAAAGAGCAAACAAATCACACTTGGATAAACACATAAGCAAAAAAAAAAAATTATAAATGAAAAGAAAAGGAGAAACTAAGTATCTACACAACATACAAACAAGAATGAACTTCTTTTTAAATGCTTTTTTAGGCTTTAGCAAAATTTATAAAAGCACCGGTATTACAAATAATGAAGAAATCGAAAAGAAAAAATCATAATTTTAACTATGCAAAAATGAGATATTGTATAAAATGAGAGAAATGTTAAAAAAAAAAAATTAGATCTAAATATGAAAAATGCAAAAAAAAAATAATAATAATGAAAAAAAATGTTCAAGAAGTGAGGACGTGAAAAGACCAACAAATAATGTTCAAGCATGAAAACAATACAAAAATTAAGAAAAAAAAGTTCAAAAGTGAAAAACTAAAGGAAATTAAGAGATTTATTTGAAAAGCAGTTTAGAAGTTTACAAAAACGAGTTATCAATTTTCAGTATTTCTGATGTTTTTCTCAATGAGAGAATGAGAACTTTCGATAACCTTGACGGTCAATTATTTGGAAATAAAATCCATTTCTTCGACCTTTTGATAGATTAAAGTTAAAGCAACGAGTATTTTTACATGTATAAATAATTTTTCCATTCGTTTTTAGTCTCCTCAGTCATATTCTACCCATTCAAACCAAGATAATGATGTTGAAAACATAAGGCAAAATGATGCAAATATAGTACCCGAGAGCGAAGAAATGAAAAAACCGATGGCAGAAAATGAAGATGCTATGTGCGGTATTATTGGCATGGCTCAGGTATTGAAAAAAAGATTGAATTATAAATTTAAAATATTTTAAAAAGAAAACTTAGTTAATCGAGTATTTTGATAGGTAAAAATGGAAGAAGGTTCGCACCAAGCTAACGCTACCAAAGAAGAAAACATGAAATCGGAAAATTTCCATTACGATTATTCGAACGAACCGAATTGCTACCAAAGCGAATTATTTTGCACGATTTGCAACAGAGGATTTTTAAGTAAACAGAATATGAAACGTCACATGCAAACGCATTCCGGCGTCAAGCCACATCAGTGTAGTTATTGTAGCCTGTCGTTTTTACGTTTATCACATTTACAACGCCATCATCGTGTACATACCGGCGAACGACCATTCTTATGCGATCAATGCGATAAGCAGTTTAGCAGATCGGATAAACTGAAGCAACATATCGCTCAGCATCATTCTGGAGTCGTAATTCCTAAGCAACCCAAACAACGCGGAAGACCGAGAAAAGTAAAATATCTCGCAATTGAACATTTATGTTATTTCAGTGCATTATAATATAGAAATTTTTTGTTTTCAGGTACCTTTGAATATTCCTTTGAACTTAGCTTCATCGCCTAGTGCTAAAATTACCAACGAGAATAACGAGATTATTAATATAAATAATGTTCCTTCTTACCTAACTTTAATACATAGTATTCCAACAAGTGTAAATGGCATATCAGTTGTACAGTAATTGCTCTTTCCATTTTTTTTCTTTTTTTATAATAAAATGATGTAATTTTAAGATTTCTAAGTCGTTTTGTGTATCACTTTTTTTAAACATTGTATTATATTTTTTAATTTCATTTTATCATTTGTTACGAAGGATCTCAATTTTTATTTTACATTATTTTTAAATGCATAGGTACTATATTTGTTACCGTCTTCGGGCAAAATGTATGAGTCTGTTTGTATGATGAAACATTTTATGTATTTGAATGATATAGGTTCATACCGTTTGTCCAGTCGACCGGAGAATCACTGATTACTCGAATTGTATTAAATTGTTATTTTTAATTACTCCTCATATCTAGGTATCGCAATGTTCAATTTTTATTCTGTAATAATCATTTATAAAATCGATGAAAAACATTTTTTCAACGAACCAATACTCATTTGATTTGATTCAAGTTATTATCGTAATTATTATAGCATAAGTATTTTGGATTCGAACGTCTTGAGATTTTCAAAATCATTCGTTGTAATTTTTTTTTTAATTTCTACTGATTGATAAGTAAATTGAAAAACACTTTTTCAATTGTGTATTATTATTGTATCTTATTTTTTATGTGTATGTAAGAGATGTTGCGAAATCTATACTGTGTAATGACAGAAGAAATTAATAATTAAGTTATGTATATTATTCATTCGATTTTATAATTTTTTTATTCACCTCTGGTGTACTGATAATAATTCACAACATCGGTATTACGAACTGGATTCATTTATTTTTGTTTCATACTATGCTTTATTAATAATTAGTCTTCAATTTATTTTAATTAAAACCTTTGATTGATTGATTTATTTGTTTATTATTTTTTTTCTAGTAAGTGAGATTTGTGTACATATATCAACTATAAATGCTACAATGCTATTAATGATTTTTAATAATTCATTTTTTACAAAACTTGGTTGAATTTGATTTGAGGAATGATTATTCATAAATATTTTGTCCCACCGTCTATGAAATAAGATCTTGAAGTGCTTTTTTCGAATTTCTACAAGGGCAATTTTTATAATATTATACTAATGTTCCAAAAAGTTGGACAGTTGCCATTGATGAATTAATTACAAATGAATTGAAACACAAAGTTGATATGAAATTCCTCTCTCCTCTACCTCTTCTTTCCAAATCAGTTTGACTTAGCTATATTTTTAAATTATAACTCAGCTAAAAAAATAAAAAATTCACATTCCGTAATCATTTATGTGCACGTTGTAATATGCGTATGTGCCACTTGATGCGCATGCGCATAAAAACGACGAGTCGATGACGATTCTTTACCAATGACGTCGATGACCTTCTTCCCCCTCTTCACTTGCTTCACTTACTTATCACTTACTACACACATCGCGCCAAAATGTTAAATTTGAAAATTATGATAACTATCTTCGAACGTTCCACATTGGTTCACCTCATATTTTTTGATTTGGTTGTGTAATAATGAAATCATGAGAAGAACAAGAGCTCCTTCGCAAATCGCAAAAAATCCAGCTTCATCGAAAGGTAAGGATTCCGCTCTTCTCAGTTGTGGACACATTTTGTTTTCATACCTCCTTTATATTCCTGTTTAGGATTTCCTTCAATTTCTGGAGCAACTAGAAGCACCGAAAAACTGCTCGATATACTTGCGAACGCAGAAATCATAGAACCATCTCCTACATTAGATCTTGAACAATCTACTCCCATCATTAATTCCGTTGAAAAGGAAGATGATGTTGAAAATGACGCTCGTATATCTGCAAAAAAGTAAATTTCATATTTTCTTTAGTTGAAACATACATATGATTCCAAGCTATAGAATTATTTGTTTGTAGAATTTATAATGTCGTTTGGGGTAAACAAACGAAGAAGAAGCACAAAACATGGGAAGGCGATGGAACAGTTGAAGTGTCAAACGATATAGCTATTCTTAAAGTATATTTTCAACATCACGTTTATAACTTAATTATATTTTACTGAATCGTAAACCAGATTAATTATATAGGATCAAAATGGACAAGTATTAGGACGTTCGTCCAAGCTAAAAAATGCTCTGGAAGAAGGATCCCGGTTGTATATAGGTAGTAAAGAAGTAGAGGTAAAGACTTGTATTTTATTTTTCAGGCAATTAAATTAGAAAAATTCATCGAGTCTTATATTCACCGCAGGTTATCGAAGAAATATTAAAAATGAACTCTGAAGTCACTAAAACCCCAAATGTTGAACATGATCGTTCAAATGATAGTTTGAAAAGACCATTAAAACGACTCAAAACTAGTACAACATTTTCATCACCATTTCACAATAAATGTAACGATGCTGATGCTCTTGCTATGCCAAAACCTGATCTATGTCATCAGGTATGAAGTTGTGTTTTAATATGATTAAGTTACTATTTTCGTGATGGACTTTTCTCATATTCTGAATTACAGTGGAAATACAACAAAGATGGATTACCAGTTAATGATGTAAAATTAGATTCCTTTTTGTCGAAAATTCTGCGCCCTCATCAGCAACAAGGAGTCTCATTCTTATATTCTTGTGTTACTGGTATACGTAACGTTAAATACAACGGTGCTATTTTAGCCGATGAAATGGGTTTGGGTAAAACACTTCAGTGTATTTGTTTAATATGGTATGCTCGTATAGCGATATTTAAAGATATATTTTACTCAAATATGTACCTAAGTTAATTCAGTTGAAGACTCACGCAGGTTATTATTAAAAAATGGTCCATACGGTGGGACCCCAATAGTTCAACGAGTACTGATCGTTACTCCTAGTAGTCTAGCAAATAATTGGTTGAAAGAATTCAAACGCTGGTTAGGTTTCCAACGATTACAACCTTATGTTATTAACCAAGTGAGTTATACCCTCCAACATGGAGTTTTTTCGATCAATTTAATTCTCATCGATGTGAATAATTTTAGAAACAAAAACCATCCTCTTATGCGAATATTCCTGCCTCTAAATCACCTGTGATGATTATCTCATACGAAATGTTAGTTCGTCATTACGAATCCATCAAAGAGATAAAATTTCAGCTCTTAATTTGTGACGAAGGCCATCGCCTGAAAAATAATCAAATAAGAACCTCCACCTTATTAAATCAGTTGCAAATAAAACGCAGGGTTATATTAACCGGGACACCGATACAAAATGATTTACAAGAATTCCACGCTTTAGTAGATTTCGTTAATCCTGGAATCTTGGGCACATACGCTGGTACGTATGGAAAAATTTTTATAAATAGGCTCTTGAAAGATTTGCCATTTAATTTATGCTTTATTAATTGATTTAGAATTTAAAAAGCATTTCGAAGATCCGATCGTATCATCAAACTTACCTGACTGTGATGACGAAATCAGAGAAATCGGTGAAGCGAGAGCTAAGGAATTGAACCATACCACTAACTGCTTTATTTTACGTCGTACTCAAAGTATAATCAATCAGTATTTGCCTTCGAAACAAGAATGTGTTATATTTTGCACTCCTACTGATTTACAGGTGAATTGAAAATCAAAAAAAAAAACAATTTTTGACTTCGTGTCTTTTAATTTTACTCAATTTTTTTTTTTCAAAGTTAGTCTTGCCTTAGAAGTTGAAAAACCAACATCATCTTCTTTCCAACCCCTTAGAGGGGAGAAGAGGCATCCAATACATATAAATAGAAAAATATTTCATATAGAGATGAACAATTGTTCCTGTTCAGTATTGCATCGATAGTAGATGGTAGCTGATCGATGCAATTTCAGCGTTCCTCGTGTAAAGCTCAACTTTCACAATTAAGGAGAAGTTATAGAGTTGCTCTTCAAAAACTTCGAAAAAAAAAAAATTAATTACTGCATTTTTGCGCGATATTTTTAAAATGGGAGATAGCCCTTATATAAGGGATACGTGAAACACTCAGATTTTAAAAAAATACAAAAAAATCAACATGGACATATGACGTATCGTTTTATAGGTATGAGCCTATGAGGGAACGCTGATCAACTCATTTTTCTAACACGACCATATTGAAGCCCTTCACCCCCACCTTGAATAACCAAAAACATTTCATAATAATATTTGATGCTTTTCGATATTACGATTATTTTTAATGATGAATGATTTTGCTATGAAGGATTTATGCCTACATACGCTAAAGTCTTCGTTGAGAAAATGTTGGGAGTGATGATTATTTCAAAATGATCATCAAAAAAAATTTTTTAGATAATTTTTCAATTTTATATAACTTCTATTTTTAAAAAAATTTTGAATGTATTTTTTCCTCAAGTTAAAAAAAAATATTTTCAAGATAATAAAACGAAATCTAAGAATTTGAAAAGCATTTTTATATAATATGTATATATATATGTATGCCACTATCCTTGTCAGGCCCTGGACCGTACATATCAAACAGACGTTCCGAGACCCGGCCTTATTTAAAGAGCTAGAGATGCCCGCGTGAGCTTTTCGGAAACCACTTGAACATAGCATATTAGGAACCTTGAGAGGGGTAAGAAGAATTCAAAATTTATGCATACAAATGAGATGCAAAGGTTCTTTGAGATACACTTCAAATTTACTACTATCCTTGTCAGGCACAGGTGGGTCTACCCAAGATAGCACCATATCCAGGGCTTCCCAACGTTGGTATAAAACTGAAAGCTATATACGCTCAAATATACACACAAAACGTTCCGAGATGCAAAAGGGGTCTTCCAACATAGGATCAGGTCTCCGAAGGATAGTAGGATTTCCAAGATCGGGCCTCACTTTACCGTACCATACCTATATATATATAGTGGTACAAATATATGGGAAACTTACTTTTGGTACAGTCGTTTTCCTAAGGAGCGCGCTGCCTCAAAAACACTAAATTTCTAGTCACAGACATTACTAGTGTTGTGTCCTTTTCGGTTGGAGGAATATAAGAAAGCACAAATCTTTTTCGCGAGCGAAACGTTTTATTGTTATATAACTGTTTACAACTTTTGTAACTTTTAAACAAACAAATAACTGAAAAAATGCGCGGAGTTAGAGTACACTACCGCGAAAAAAGAGAACGGGTGCACAACCGGACAAAGCTTGAAATTTCGATATACCCGATATAGGACTGTACTCCACTGAACACAACTGATTTTTTGGTGGCCGCTGGTGGCGTATATATTTGCCTCAGATAGGCGAGGCGGCGGCCTAAGAGGCAGGGGGGTTTCTGCTGACGACGGCGTTTTCAACCGGACGCATTGCGGGCGCGCACCGGTTGCGTTTCGCCGACGCAGCAGCACTTGCACGTGTGATGCCACCCGATCCCCGGTCGGTCCAAGGACACCCGTCGACCCCGTGTAGTGTTACACGCCAGCGGAAGTGCTGACGAGCCTAAACCGGTTCGACCGGTGTAATGTGACACCGACCGCGGTTTCGCTGACGAAGCTTAACCCGTCGGTCGGTGAAACATGACACCCGACCAGGAATGCGGTTAGCATCCTGTTTCCGCCTAGCCATGGCCACGCTGTGCTGACGTAATCAACACTGCAAGGTGACCCTGGCTGGCAGAGTGCGTGGTGATATTCCCCCCTGTGATTTTTTGGTCATAACACTAGTTCTTTTTTTTTAAATTGTTAGTTGTACGAATTTACGTGATAACTATAAAATTATGGCGAATCTCGCAATAGTAAATATTTCTCTATATATATACACATTTTTTCTTTAATGTAGTTAATAATAAAATTGTATATTGTTGTGGTTCATAGATGCATTTGAACCGCAAAATACATAATTTTATTATCAACTAGTTGCACTGAAAAATTATAAAGATTTTTTCAAGTTTCTAAGTTTTATTTTATCACTTTAAAATTGGAAAAAAATTGAAAACATGCAGAAGAAATGCATTTTAAAAATGAAAAAATATATATAAAAATTGAATTGAAATTTTTTAATAACTATTTCGAAATGGTTCGCCGCTTCCAGAATTTTGTCTCTTATCATTCTTTTGTTGAAAAATCATTCAAATATTTATTCAATATGTTGGATTTTTCATGATACAAAATGAAAAAAAAAAATGAGAATTTTATAAAATTAAGGAATCTTCCTCTTTTCTCCGTGTCTCTGGTCTTTGTTGCAGTGCATGACACGTTAATGAAGAAAATTAAATTAAAGAAAGAAAACATTTCAAACATAATGAATTTATCTAGAAATAGAAATGAAACAAAACTATTTTCTAAGTTTTGAAGGCTTTAAAAAAAATAATTATCATATTTTTAATTGAAAAAAAAATCATAAATAGGTATGTAGGTTTTATTTTACCATTTTAAAAATATAGAAAAAGTCAGAAAAAATTAAAAAATATCTCAAAAAAAATGAATGATACCTAATACGTATTTTTAATAACATCTCAAAATTATTCGTCCCTCCAAAAATTTTGTCACTCAAGATTTCACCTTATATAGCCTATGCTTGAATTCTTCACTGTTGAGTATTTTTCATCATTAAAAATTTAAAATGAAACAAATATTTTAAAAAATGTATTTTTACTAATTCTTTGTTTTTTGTCACCCAAGGAAGCATTAAAATGGTTATTTTTGAAAAATAAGTTGATCATCGTACTCGCCGCATTTTTTAAAATTTGTTAATTTGTTCAAAATTTGGATTGTTATGCACCCCTCATCGCCCATTCTCGCCTCTAAGAGGTTGGGAAAATTGATGATGGTTTTTCAACTTCTATAGAGAAAGACTGACTTGCAAATAATAAAAAAAAATATGAGTAGAATCAAAATCGTGTTTCTTCGTTCAAATGAACAGAATGTACCATAATATATTCACAGGTTGAACTTTACGAAGCAGCTGTACGTTTTTGGGAATCGAGCTTAACGCAAGATTCCAAAAGGATTCCTCATTTAAGCGTTATCACGATACTTAAGAAAATTTGCAACGATCCCAGATTAATTAAAAGTGATACTTCGAACGAGGATTATCACGATGATATTTTACCAGATATCGATCAAATCGAAGTAAGTATTTTCATCGCTCTTTTTATAATGAACGATCGAAAAGCTATTATTGAATTTTATGAATTACACAGGAAAACCTGACTGATCATCTTCAGCCTATTTTAGAGCAATACGTAGCTGATGATAAAAGCGCGTATTCCGGTAAAATGGCGGTTTTGGAGAATTTCCTAGCTGAATTGTACAAATTGAGAGAGAAAGTGGTGTTGATTTCTTATTATACCCAAGTATTTCTTCTTTCTTTTTGCTCTACGCGAATAAAATATTTAATTATTTTCTGTAGCCATTTAATTTTTAAATCTATATTTTCCAGACTTTAGATTTATTGGAGAAATTGTGCGAAGAAAAGAAATACACTTTTCTGCGCTTAGATGGATCGACAGCAGCCTCAACTAGAATGGAAATTGTGGAAAAATTCAACAACCCTAATTTAAATCATTGTACGAGTTTTCTTGGAATTCGATTTTTTAAAAATTTTTTATCAAATTATTTATTAATTCTTATTGAAATTTTAGTCGTATTTTTATTAAGCGCCAAAGCAGGCGGCGTGGGTTTAAATTTAATCGGAGCTTCACGCTTACTTTTATTCGACTTGGATTGGAATCCGGCTTCCGATTTACAAGCCATGAGTCGTATCTGGAGAGATGGTCAAAAAAAAAACGTATACATATATAGGTCGGGTAGCCTACCAGTACTCAGTAATTATGCTATGCTCACAAACGTAAAGGAAGTTGAACTCATGTATTCATATTTTATATACCAATAGATTTCTTACTAGCGGTACAATCGAAGAAAAAATCTATCAAAGGCAGATTTCCAAAACTGCCTTGAGCAACGCTGTCGTCGATACTCGCAACACGTCTAATATTAAACTATCCATAGAAGAATTAAAGGACTTATTCGTTTGCCAACCCCAGAGCCCATCTCTTACTCACCATTTACTAGCATGCCAATGCGACGGAACCGGTATCCCGGAGGTGATACGGGAACAAGAGGGTACCGAAAACGATAGAGATTTTCAGCTCAGTCTCGATGGCGTAGAAATGACCAAAGGAGCGTCTAAAATTAGCGAGTTGTTGGAGTGGGAACATTATTCTCGCCCTTTCAACGATATTCTAGAGGTAATATTCCATCGAAAAAAAAGTGTAAGCAGCTATGTCGCGTTTTTGAAGCTGAGTTTTTAATGAAGGCAATGCGCATGCTAAGACTTACAGATTGCGAGTAATGTTATTTACGGCTGGAAAGTCCTATTCATTTCGCAAAAAACTTAATCAGAGATTGCTAACGAGGAATAAAGTTGAATATTTATCACATTATGTACTTACAATAACATCTTAACAACCCCAAATAGCTACCGTTTCTATTAAAAACTCAGCTAAAAAAACCCAAACTCTGAATAAATTTTTCTTAATCATACCAATTTATGTTACAGGAATTAAGTTTAAAATCGGCCTGCGAATTTATATCGTTTATATTTAGAAACAGGTGTTCAACCACATGATCTTCAATCCGAAAATAGGACCAGATACCATCGCGATGTTTTCAAACACCGAAGCATACTTTAAAATCTTTATTATAAAAATATTGTACAGTGATTTTTTTTTTTAAATATTAAAAAGAAAGATTTTTCAGTGATGTTAATTACCTACTAACTAACGAACAAGAAAGAATAATTTTATAAGATAAATATAAATCAATAAATAAATAAAAACAATACGTTTATTAAATTACAACTTTACACGTTCCTTCTACATTCACAGCGAAATGAAATAAACAAGTCGATAATCGATTTCACTAAACAAATATACAACGTTTTAACATCATCAGTAGCACTATAATACTTTTGGTCAACACCTAATATATTTGAACACAATTACATTCGTACCAAATTCCAGTTCAAATTACGTAAAAATCTCAAACGGATTACAAACCCCGTAAAAATAATCTTAAAACAAAAAAGGATAGAGCGGCAAAAAAAATAGATAAAATCTTATAAATAAGTACAAGTTATATTATTAATACTGCGAAATATCGCTTCATTCGCTTATTCAACTTCAGCTTTGTTCTGAAAAAACAAGAAAGAAAATTATGTTTAATCGAGAGGTTCAGGAAGATGGTGGTATTTAATAGGAGTAAAAAATTACCGATTTTAATTTGCGTTTTGGCTGCGTTCGAAGAACCTCCGGTGTGTGTACGTTTTACATGTAACTTGAGTTTATCCGATCTGGAGAATCTTTCATCGCACTGGGTACATGGGAAGGGCTTCTCACCCGTATGAATGAGGATATGCCTAGTTAAATGCGACTGGCGCCGGAATATGTAATTGCAATAAGTACACTGGTACGATTTTTCTTCTCTTCCGTGCGACTGCATGTGACGTTCGTAATTGAACCTGGTTAACGTTAATATAATAATTAGCGTGATTTCTAGCTCGGCTTTCGATTGAAAATATGATAAATGTTCAACTTTTTGGTATAATATAAATAATTCATTTTCCTAGCTCGTATGTACTTTTTTCTTGTCATAAAATCCATATAATTTTTCAAACGTATTCGAAAATGAAACTACATAATTAAAACAAAAAAAAAAAACAATTTTATCAATCAACGAAAACTTCGCGATTTATTTAGTATTTCAGCCATAGAAGGTGTAACAGAATAGGCTTGGAGTTTAGAAATTACAAAAACTGGACTAGAGGTGGAAAAGTTATATTTTTTGGCATCACCTCACATGACCTCATATAAAGTACAGTAACTGGTTTGCATTCTGATTGGTCATACGTCACGCGCGTAATGACCAATCATGTGGCTAGAATGTTATAAATCTAGGTAATTCCATTTCTACCTATTTGAAGATAAGTTTATAAGTTTGAGATAAAATTATTTTCTGAGGAAGTTCTGAGTCATGAAATTTCTTCAATGTCTCACACTTCCTCACCAAAGGAACCTGAAAAGGTCAAACTTCGTATGTGGAGTTAGTTAGAGACCAGAATATGACCCCTCAAATTTGGGTCAAAATAGATTCAAAATGGCGAATTAGCAAAATTTAAGTAAGATTTAAGGAGCCTCAAATAGCTGAGATTTGATAAATATCGACTCATATGATTACTTCTGATGAGAAATGTGCTGTATGCCAATTTCAGCTTCCCACATGATTTTGGAGGGGAAGAGGAGAGAAGAAACTCTTCATGCAAATACCAAAACTGTTTTTCATTTTTCTCAATTCATTTCAAAATGGCGGCTAGCGCAGCTGTCAAGGTAAGTTTGCCTCAAATTTTTTCATCTTGATGCCATGTAGTCAAGTGAAGTATAGCATATCCAAAATTCAATTTATTAATTGAATTCTGAGGGGAGGTAGATTAAAAATAGCTTCTTGAGAAGTTTGAGTCATATAATATCTTGAATTTCCTGTATTTCCCCACTAAACTGATTTAGAAAGCTCAAATATTCTACATAAATTTACTTAAAAGTAAAAATGTAATTTTTCGAATTTGGGAAACATGAATTCAAAATGGCGTATGGTCAAAATTTCAATAAGACAGTGAACAGCCTCAGATAGCTCAAATTTTATAAATATAAGCTCACATGCTCACTTAGAATAAGGAGTATACCATATCTCAAATTCGTTGGAGAGGAAAAGGAGAGATTATAGATCTTAAAATCTTGAGAGGGTAACGAAGAAACAAAGATATTCAAATATGCTTTTATATGATAAAGTGAGCTCAAATAACTAAGCATTCAAAATTTTAGCTCCCTAAATCAATTTGGAGGGAAATGAGAATTTGCGCAAAATATGATTCTCTGAGGAGGTTTTGAGTCTGGTAGTATCTTGATTTCTCTTATCTCTTCACTGAATACACGTAGAAAGCTTAAACTTCGTACATTACAACTCAAAATGGAAATTCTTTAATTTGGGTTAAAATGGATCCAAAATGGCGTATGGTCAAAAGTTTGAACAAGGCATTCAAAAACCTTAAAATGCTCAAATTTGATAAATATAAGCTCATATGATCACTTAGGATAAGTAGTATACTATATCTCAAATCCACTTTCACAGGCATTATTGGAGGGAAGGAGGGGTCATTATCCTCAAAATGCGACGGAGGTGCACAAAAAGTCGAAAATTTCCGATTGTGGTGTGAAATGATGAAGTGATTCCAACTGAGTAATATATTTCAATTTTAGCCTCCTAAGTCAATAAAAAGGGGAATTTAGGCAAAAAACTGCATTTAGAGGAGAAATCACGGTAAGAAATTTCATAAACTTTACATATTTGTGCACCAAATTGACCTCAAAGCATTGAACTTTGTAAGTAGAAAATGGTGGATCTTCAATACCTGAGAGGAGCTCAAGGTGCCTCAAAGACATGAAATTTGATCAACATAGATTTATGTGATTTTTGTGGGCAAATAGTGCAACATATTCTAAATTCGACTCGTAAAGTTATTTGGAGGGGATGGAGAGGGAGAGGATTTCAGCTTCGGTATCCGGTAGTGGGTGTGGGTATAAAGAGATCCAACGACATTATAAAGATTTTAAATAAACGCTTAATTACCGATTAGTGAAGAGATGGTTGCACTGGTAGCAAAACGTGTCTTTGCTTTTCCTTCGACCTGATCGCGATGGTTCATTTTCCTCTGGTTTGACGTTAATGTTTTCCAAATTAGCGTAAGTGACCTGAGCGAAGCTGGCGACGTCGACACATGTTTCATCCTCTACGTCATCCGGTTCGGTACCCACACCGGCTAACGGGTCGGTCTCATCCATACCGTTACTTTCGGCGTCGTGAAAATTATCCATCGAATTTTCCGATTCGTGACCTAACAGCTCCTCTTCGGTTAGATCGGATGATACGAAGGTGTTACCTTTTTGTTTTTGATGCCCGACCGAGGCTGTGTGACGTTTGAGGGCGTCGATGCGAGTGAACGATTTATCGCAAACTTGGCACTTGAAGGGACGCTCTCCTGTGTGTATTCGAATGTGTCTCTGCAATTGATTTTTCTTGGCGAACGGTTTGCAGCATATAGTACATTTGAATTTACGTTGGTCAACTTGCTGGATTTCTTTCTTTATCTCCGGCTCGTCGTCTTCCATTTCGACTTCGGCCATGTTAACTACGCTATAAAATCCGTCCAAGCCATTGTCCAAATCCAATTTAGCGTTCTTCTTGAACTTAACAGTCAGGTGTTTGGTTTTATCTGAAGATGGCCGAATACCCCACTCGTACTCGCTGTCTAATACCTGCGCAGAAAACGCTAGTTAGAAATATAGACGCGTACACGAATAAATAACGATGGTGTACTCGCCTTTGGTTTCTTTTCGCGTCTGTCACGGGTGTAGGGGGCCTCAGGCTGCGGCATATCCATCATACGACCGGGCGAAGAATGGCATTTGTCGTAATGCAGTTTCAGTTTATCAGATCGCGAGAATCGTTCGCTACATTGGTCGCAAGCGAATGGCTTCTCGCCTGTATGTATGCGTCGGTGGCGTAACATATGGGACTGTTGGGTGAAACAATTACCGCATATATCACATCGATGGGGACGTCTAGCGCTCGGTTCATTCTATGTAAATATGATCACTCGTTAATACCTAAATTAAAACTCATCTCTATGAGTATCGAGCCAAGATCACCTTCTTATGTCGACCTTGCTTTCGAATGGGCGCCGACGGACCGGTGCATCCGTCGCTCGAATACTCAATTTCTATGCATTCCTCTTCGAGTTCTAGTTCATCACTTACTTGATCTTTATCTTTCACATCGTCGTATTCCGATTTCACCATGAATCCAATATCAGCACATTCGTTTTCTAAACAAATTATTCTATTATAATAACACTTTCCATACTGCGTTTTTCAACGATCAAATTATCACTTAGTTACCTTGTACATATGTACAATAATATGTGGCACTACCCCATCCTTTAGATGGTGGATGTAGTTTACCCTGGGATATTTTCACCTCTTGAATAGTAAAGTTTTCGTTGTAATACCTCAATCCGGTAGCATTAGGGAAGTGGGTTTTCAACACCGCTAAAGATAAACAGTTATCTTCTTCTTCCAAAGGTAGTGTTAGCGGCTCACCACCTTCTTCGCGAAAGATTTTTATATTCTTTGGCGTTGCCATTACGATGTTATAAATCTAAAATATGGATTACATACGCTAATTCGCACGCTAACAATTCCAAGATTGTAATGTGATTCAATATCATTTTAACCAAAATTTAACGTATGACAATTATCAAGATGTTGATTTCGCACCGTGAATTACACAATTGATATACTAGTGATTTTGAAATTTTATATCAACATTCTGTTTTTGTAAACTAAAAAGAAATTTCCTCTGCGCTAATTTCATTTCTGTTGCCACATTTAATTTTCGAAAGTTGAAAGCCTGGTCGATGACGATTAGAAGAAAGTTTAGTTTCAAAAGGTATCACTAGGAGCGCTATTTGATGAATTTGCTATTCAGAAATTCAAAATTCGAATGAAGATGGATTTGGGATTCTGGGTGGATGTCGACTTGGGTAAAGGAAAATAAATTTATGGAATTGAAGACAAGAAGTAAGGACTTCAAAAGTTATGCCAAACTTTTTTGGACAAAACAAAAGCAAAAATTGATTCCTTGGATACGAATACTCCATTTGGCGATGCTTTGCACGTCAGAATCTGACAAAAGTTGTTTTTGACAAAAATAAAGAAGCCTGTAAGCAGAGCTGGGGTAAACGTAAACCAGGATTTGAACACGAACTTAAACGTTTAGAAATTCTCAATTGAAAAAGAAAAAACAAACTTTCACGCAATTAAAAATTCATTCGCATTCCATAATCGTATATTGTCATTCAAAGACTGAAAAAAAATTTACTTGTCAATTTTTTGAAATTTAGGAGACGAACTTTATGTTATTTTTATTTAGGTTTTTTACATACCTACCGGTATGCGTGATGACAGTTAATAAAATTTTGCAAAATAAGCAATTTTATTTCTTCTTTTTTTTTTTTTAAATGAATTGACGAATGAGTAATTTGTTACTCATGTGGTCGTGGCTCGTGTGCCCAGTGTAAGCTCAGTTTGGATTCTTTTCGGATTTAAGAGTCAAAATATGCTCGATTTTTGTCCCACAGAAGTTCCTAGTTTTATCTTTTGGATGCTTAAGGTGGTGCTTCGGAAAATAAGTAGGTAATTGCGAAAAAGTTGATTTTGAAATAAAGAAATAGAAAAATTGGAAAAATGAATGCTAAATACCCTCAAACAAAGTCTTTAAAAAAATATATTATAATTTCAAATCATTTCGTTGCGTTATTTTTGAGAAAAACACTGCCAATGAAAATGGGATATAATTTTCATTGGCAGTGTTTTTCTCTAAAATAACGCAACGAAATGATTTGAAATTATAATATATTTTTTTAAAGACTTTGTTTGATGGCATTTAGCATTTATTTTTCTAACTTTTTCATTTTTTTATTAAAAAATTAACTTTTTCGCATTTACCAACATATTTTCCGAAGCACCACCTTAACAAAATATCAATAAGAAGCTATCTTGAAGCAAGAGTGTGATGTTTTGCGAAGTTTGTGACACATTATAACCTAAATTAAGCCTATTTTGTGCTCTCAAGCAGTAGATTACTCATTCGTACTCGTATAGATTCATTCATTTTTGAAAATAACTAAAATTAAAAAACTATTTTTTAGACATCCTAAATTTGAAAAAAATTTGCAACAAATATGATTTCATTAGCTTTGTGAATCGAAATTCGACTCAACCTGGTATGCAACATAGAACATACAAACAATACGATATGTAAATGATGAGCGCAAAAATCGGCTAATTTGAATTTTGAGGAATACTCCAAATTCATAATATTGAAACCAAAATTACGATGGTTATGGTTCAAAAAATTAATTTTCATAAAAATGTTCATTAATGAATTTTTCATTCAAAAACTTCACGCAACTTCTGAAAACTATTTGAGGTTGCTAATATCGAATCTAATGATATTTTTGAATAGCCACTTCTAAGGCTTCCTTTTCAAAATGACATTTTTTTTAAACAAAAAATACTACTATTCCAAGAAGAAGAGAATGATAATACGACCTGCTTTGGAAGCAATGACTTTGAAGTAGGTAGTCGAAAACGACTTCCATTTCGATTTTTTACACTCATCACAATTTTAAAAACTTAATGGTCTATAGGTTTTTAAGCTTCCTGCTTTTTCAATTAAAATCATGTTTTGTGCAATTTTATCGCATGAAGTATCTGAAACGGATTTTTTAAAACTGTCTCTTTGAGTTCCTATATGTATTCCATACCAGTCACTCATAATCTGCTCTCATATTACGTTATCGTACATTGAACATCACTGTGAACACAATATTTTTATCACAAATAAGCTTTCTACAGATATGGTTTTTATGGCTTCAATTTAGTCAGCGCTTTTTTCATTATAAAGAGGCATTTATTATTCATGGAAAATAGCGTACTTTTTCCGTAACTACAATACAAACATTATCATTTGACATCAATGTATCAAATAATGTTTAAAATTCGAAGAAAATACTTTTCGTTGATTACAGAATAAATAAATTACAAAAAAAGAGAAATTTCAACTACATATATTCAACGTAAAATGTAACAAAGGTTTTCTTGAACAACGAAAAAAAAAGTCAAGAATGAGAATAGAACACTTCATTATATCAAAAAATGATTCTACTTCTACCACAAATATGTAAAAAAATAAACAAAGAAAAAAAAACAAAGGCAGTACGTATTTTTGAAAGTAATCATATGCCAGTTGATTAATAAAAAAAAAAATTGTAAGATTATAACCATAAAATGAATTATGTGATGTAATGAAAACAAAGAACCTAAATTTTCGCACTACTATCACAAATGTACTGGTATCATAATTTATAACCATGTAACATTACATGAGAATAAAGAGAGAAATTATTGGTATACGAACGGTGACTGCTCGCCAAAACTACAATTTCCATAATCGTATCTAAGATTTCTAGGATTACTGTTAGGGGTTTTATTATTATAATTTAAACCTATTTGATTCACCGCAGCTAGAACCGAAGGACTGCCGGCAATCGCAGATAGCAATGCTGCGGCGTTTCCATCCATAGCTGCGGGTTGGTTTTTATTCGACGACTTATTGAACATGGGCCAATGCATCGAGTTTAGATAATTATTACGTTGACGAGAATTTCTCGAATTTGAGTACCTCGGCGATGCTTCGGACACATGCACAGAGACACCTTTGATTACGTGATCTTCGCCGATTAGATTTTGAGCGGTGTCTGGACTATCGAAAGTGACAAATGCGAAAGATCGAAATGGCTTTGGTATATAGACATCGGTAACTTCACCGAATTGACTGAAATAACAACGCAAATCGTCTACAGTTAACGATTCGCTGACACGACCAACGAATATTCTACATGGGATATGTATATCTGCTCCTTCCTGCGAAATAAGGTTTAATTTTATTGAGAACTGAGATTTGCATAAGAAACGAAATTATTACGATGCCTTACTTTAGAATCTGGTATCTTGACGTCACACCATCGTCCAGAAATGAAATGCCGCTTAGATAAAACTTTGGCTTGACTATCGTAATTTTCAAATCGAATAAATCCGAATCCTTTTGACTGGCCGGTAACTGGGTCGCGTTTAATCTTCGAACATTTACAAGTTAATTAATAAAGCAAATTTATTAGGTACAGAAAAAGTAAAATACCTACCATAGCCATTTTAATGCTGCCAAAAGCTTGAAAGTACTCCCTTAATTCAGTTTCGGTGAGCTGCCATGGTAATCCTAGAACTATGAGATCTATTGATGAATTCGCATCAAATCTTTTAGTCTTTACTTGACTACTGGATAAGTTGTCGTTACATTTTCTTTTATTCTCTACGTAAATGATACAAGGGCATTATGACATTTGATCAACGAATCATTGCATAATATCCTCAAAAAATATATTCTACCTTTTGGAAACACACAGTAGTATACAGTTTTACCCCAATATCCATCCGGCGGGTAAAGGCGCCCTTCGCATAGTTTCACACCTCTGAAATAATTCTCGACGGCGAATTTCAAACCAGAAACACCAGGAAATTGAGCAGCAACGGTTGATAATAGTAAAGTATTATCGTCTTCTACTGGCAATTCGATAGGTTCTTCGCCGGCATCCTCGCCGACACGTACATAATTTGAGCACATTTTACTTACGAACATTGATTAATTATGTCAATAATGAGTAAATATTTACAATCACATACGTGCACCAGCAACTGCATTTCCTGTTCGAGTAATGCGTTAATGAGTTCAATTCGCATAATTTCAACTGGATGAATGGCGAAGAAAATTCTCACCATTCCTATTCATTCGACTATCCTACTTACTGATGGATGTTCATCCAGTTTATCAATATATCATTGCATAAATTTCCAGCATAGCAATTCAGCATTTTCACTCTCAAAAAATCCTTATTTCTTGATATTTTGTATTTTGACATTTGTGAACATCTGAGGAATTTTAACGAGATGCTTCATCTTGCGATAGGATATTCCGAAACATTTTTAGGGGCAATCTATCTCGGACTGAAAAGTTGTAGTTGATTGTAAAACTATATATAAGTCTACAATCATAGATCGTTCTACGATTCGAAAATCAATAAATTAAGCCTCACAAGTTCACAATTTAATTTCGTATCGATCACAGACGGATGATCACAAAAAAGTGTTTTCTTTCAGATTAAGATCACGAATTATGAGCATTTCGGCTTCTGTTTACTTTAATTTCCCAACTTGATTGATCCTTCGGTTTCTTTACTAATCTTAACAGTATCTTGTAGAACAGTTAAATTTTACTTCAACTGCTGAGCATAATTATGGTTTAATAATAAATGTATACCTATCAAAACTAAAATGATGCCTACATTTCATTTTTGAAAATTTCATTATACATTTTATGAGAAATTAGGCTTCATCAGTACAATAACTTAAATTACTTCATTATATTTTTTATTCTGTTGGATATCTAAATAAATAGGTTGAAGAGTGTCCTTGACAGCAGTAGTCAATATAAAACTATGTTTCAACTTTTATGATACATTGTTTTCAAGATTGAGGTTCCTGATGTTCAAACTTTTACACTTTCAGATTATAAATTTTACGCATCTAATACTATCAGAAACTCAGAACTACTACAAATTTAATTAAAATTTAATGAATATGAGGAAGCGAATAAGCTCCAAAGAACAAAATCTTATTGTCATAACTTACTTTTCAATAAAGAAATCATTCCATTTTCTACCTCAGAATGAAAAGGTAGGAATACACAACACCCGAGTAGAATAAAAGACATGGACACTTCCATGCAACATTTCGATATGTATATTATACACGAACTCACCAAACACAATTACATTTTCAAATTCCACATCGCATTTTCACCAACATTAATCATTATAGAAGCAAACAACACACCATCTAACAGTTCAACTAACACGATACAGAACTATATACGTGCTCATTAAATATTTAATACTTAAAAACTAACTCCGAGATTCGCGTTTACGATTTACCACAATCAGATCCAAAATAAATACAAAAAAAGCTTCAAACACGCAAAAATGAAATGCAAAATTAATTATTAAAATATTGTCGTAATTACTTATCGATCGATACACGGTTCGATCGCGAGGATATAAATTTACAAATATAAAATCAACAATTTTATCCATTATACGAAGCAACATTAAATATTGGCTAGGGAAATATTAAAAAACATTGCACCTGATTATTCGTTAATATACACTCGCTAATAAGAAAATAATGATACTTTACACATTTAACGTTGTAATATTTCAGAAATGAAAAATAAATCAATTAAAAATAAACGTAAAATAATTTGTCTGCATTCTTTCCTGAGATTCGTGATGAATTTATTTATGGAATTCAAAGAAAATGAAATTATACATTGAAGCGAAGCATACTATTATTAACTACAACACTATTGGCAATATATTTTTGTATTCAAAACTAATTTTCAGCTACGTATCTTGGGTGATTGCGATTACTTCCATTTAATGGCTTAATTGACGGCCGGTATTGGGACAAATGTTTCTTTAATTGATTGAGGAGAGGACCATTTCAACAAGTAATAAGGACCACCGGCCTTATCATTTGTGCCTAAAAAAATTACAAATTTTCAGTAAATAATCTAAAACACAAAAATGTAAGCAGTCATGCTGTATTAGTAGAGCTGAGTTTTTAATAAGGACTTTTTCAGGTTCATACAAAAACGTGCTAACTCCCTTCTCCCTTCATGTCTATAGGCCACACCCAATAATATATGGATTTTTCAAAATAATCATATTTTTTATTTTTTTGAGGATCCTTAGGCTCTCCTCAAATTTTAAAAATCCACCATTTTGGGGATCCACTTTGATCCAAATTCAAGAGGTCCTATTCTAATCACCAACTAACGCTACATACAAAGACTGTCTTCTCTAGGTCGGTTTGGTAACGACCAACGAGATATGGAAGATTCATGAAAGTTCTTGCAGTAATTCTTCCTCCAAAAGCCATTTTTCCGCTTTAACTCTCCTCTAAATTTACTTTAAGAGCTGAAATCACAACAGTTCAGCTACTTGGATCCGTTTTATCATATAAAACCACAATAAAAAATATTAATAGCACTCAAGTCATTTGAGGCTCTCCTCAAGCTTTCCTCAAATTTTGATTACGTCATTTTGGATCTAATTTGAACCAAATTCAAGTCGTCGCATTTTGCTTTCAAACTAACCACACATACAAAGTTTAACCTTTTTAGGTTAATTTAGTGAAGCGAAATGGAAGATTCGAGAAATTTTACGACTCAAAACTTCCTCAAAAAACTGTTTTTCCATCTGACTTCGCTCCAAATACACTTCAGAGGCTGAAATTTGGATATGTTAGGGTTCTTGACTTATTCTTCTATACGAAATCAAAAATAAAAATTTTGAAAATTTTACCTCTTCTCCAGCTTTCCTCAAAATTTGAGTAATGTGCCACTTTTAGATGTATCGATAAAATAAAAAAGTACTTTTTTCGTATTTCCAATCAAATTTTAAGCGATTTTCATTCATATCGGCCGTCGATACGAGTGGGTAAAAAATATGAATACATACGCGTACAATATATCTATATGCATCAAAATGTCGGACATTTGCCTGATTACAAATTGGCCTCCCTCGTCACCTCCCACCCATATCAAGTGAAATGTAATAGATGTCTTTTCCAAGTTAAAACCCCAGCTAAAAAGATTACATACACATCGGTATCCTATATCTTACCAGACATTCTGCTTCCGCCGAAAGGTTGCTGAGCTACTATAGCTCCAGTGCTTTTATCGTTGATGTAGAAATTACCGGCGGTGTACTTCAATTTATCTAAAGCTTCTTTTAAAAATTGCCTAAAACATACAAAACAACAATTGTTAATTATTACAGGAATATTTTCAATACTATTGAAAGTAGAGTGATTCTCAATTCCAACGTACTCATTTTGACCGAATACAGCTCCAGTCAACGCATACGGTGTGGTAGTTTCGATCAATTTAAACACATCATTAATATCCTTATCTTTGTACACATAGGCCGTCAATACAGGACCGAAAATTTCCTCTGACATGATTTTATTGGTGGGATTTTTCGTTTCTACTATAGTAGGTTGAATAAAATATCCGACTCTGAGGATAAAAAATTGTAAATAAAATACAACCGTTTTAAAAATTAAACCGTTATCATCAAAAGTCACCCACTTGTCATCGTATTGGCCTCCGCCTAAAATTTCCAACTCGGGAGACTGCTTGGCGAACTCGATATAACCTTTTATTCTGTCGAATGCTTTCTTATCAATAACCGCAGACGTGAAAGAAGAGAAGTCCGCAACGTCTCCGATTTTTAATTTATCTCGAACCGCTAACAGGCCTTCTTTAACCTATGAAAATTATTACTTATAGAAATTCTTCGAATTTGATAAAATATTCAAATACTTTCATAGGTTACTTTGGGCCAAAGGGATTCTGCGACGTATAATCTCGAACACGCCGAGCACTTCTGACCACTGTATTCGAACGCCGATCGTATTGTGGCGTTGATGGCGGAATCGACATCAGCAGATGAATGAATAAGATGGTAATTTTTTCCGCCGCATTCGCCCACCAAACGTGGGAAGTTATAGTAATTACTTATATTTTGACCGACTTGAGTCCATAGCCTATTAAACGTTCTGTAATACGATAAAATAATTAATACCAAATTTTTAGCAATTCGCCAAAATAAGCATTTATTACAAATCTCTCTCTCACGATGAAACTATCAGGGAAACACGAATACGAAATTAAGCCATCGTAATCATCAAAATAAAAAAAAAACCTCTATCAGATAATTCTAACTGAATCGCTCAGATTCACGCCTTCGACGTGATAACTTACGGGACAGATCCGGTGAAATTAATACCGGCTAAGTGGGGCGAAGAGGTAATATTATCACCGAATACAGGGCCATCCGCGGGTACAAAATTCACCACACCCGGTGGTACTCCTGCTTCTGTCATCACTTTGAATACAGTCCAATTAGAAAGTAACGCAGTGTCTGATGGTTTCCATAACACTGCGCATCCCTATGTCATACATTACGTGTCTAGTGAAAAATTTACGTATCCTAAAGCGCCTTAGTAATCGCGTAAATCGCTATATTTACCATTAGTGCTGGAGTGTAAGCTAAGTTTCCACCAATGGCAGTGAAGTTAAACGGCGATACCGCGGCTACAAACCCGTCGAGACCGCGGAATCTGGATGAATTTAAGGTAACTTTAGGATCTTCGCTGATAGGCTGATATTTGGTCAGCTCCGTCGCGAAAAATGCGTTAAATCTGGAAATTCATCGGTCACACGTAAGCGTCGTTTTATACTCGCTAACTAAGCGATGAAGCGTTCGTAGCGTTACCTAACGAAATCCGTTAACTCAGCTGCCGAATCGATTTCCGCTTGAATTACGGTTTTACTTTGGCCCGCCATTGTGGTGGCATTTAACTCAGATCTATATTTGGTGGCCATTAAATCGGCAGCTTTACGCCATATCGATACTCTTTCCTTCAACGGAACACGGTCCCATTCTAGTTGCGCTTTTGAAGCTACATTTATTGCTTTTTTGATCAGATCCTTTCGAAAATTACGAAAAAAAATTAAAAGAAAATTTAACCTCAATAATATTAGTCATTGAAGAAGTTTAAATAACTGTTCATTTTTTTTTTTTCAATAAATATAGTAAATAAATAAATAAATAAATAAAAATAATAAAAATCACTGCTACTAAAAAACATTAATTCAATATAATTATATTAATATACAAATTAAATTAAAGTCTTCAATATGTCGAAAACGTAAAAGAAATTCATCTATGAATTTTCATTTCTTAAGAATGTACAATGTACATAATACATATAACCTACCTGCAGAGACGAACCTACATAATTCTCCGAGATAAAGAAATAATGAAGGGGAAGGGGGCTAACTACATCTAATCCATCATAAAAATATTCGAAAAATTGAACATTTCTACCCAATTTACTTCACATGCGGACAAATAGAAAAAATTTAATTAGTAGTGGAAAGATAAAATTTTTAATTTTTGCACATTTTGGGAAAAATTTAAACTAATCGATTGAAAACTAAATCCTGATTAAAATAATAAAATTGTATAAGAAACGCGTTTCCTTGCTTTTACATTATTTTAAATTATTAAAAGTTTTTCAATATTTTCACAATATTCATGGTTGAATTTTTATTTCAAAAGATTGAAAAGAGATTCTCCCACCACTGGTAAAATTTATTTAAAAAGGATGTTGACAAGAAAGCAGGATCATTAGACACGTAGAATAAACATTAATTCTTATTTTTCGTAACGTAAAACTTTTGTGAAGAAGAAAATTCGTAAGAGAAGGGCTTGAAGAATCAGAAAGGTCTGCTTCGCAAATAGCATGATAGTGGCTGAAATTCTGAATTAGCTTAGTCAACAGAATTCGTGCATATATTCGGCAAATTCTTAAGCTTCCTGGTCCCAATAAAAAGCACTGGTTTTTCCAAATTTTTATTGAAATTTTGAATCTCACGTATTTGTGCGCAACATGTATCCACGTAAATCTAATCAACTTGTATCGCTTTTTCCATTTTCAATAAATTTTTACGATCGAATCACTCACGAACGAAATCATAAAAGATAAATGTATGATTAACTGTGAATCATTTTGTAATTTTTTAATTTCCAAAGCTCGCTTTAATATAATTACTGAATCGTTCGCGAACGAAATTCTTAAATAAAGATGTATAATGAATCGTTCATTTTTTCACTTGAATCGTTGGTGAACGACCTTTTTTGAATTTTAGGTTCGCTTCAGGATATGAGATTTTACGATGTTCGCGAATGATAAAAGTGAATAAAAATATATGATCGATTGCAAATAATTTCGCGTTGAATCGTTTTTGAACGACTCCTTTCTCGAAGTTTGAAAGCTTGCTTCAGGATATCGAATCTTTTGCGAACGAAATTCTTGAATACAGGTATGAGGTGTACAAGAAATCGCTAATTTTTACTATTGAATCGTTAGTGAACGAACATTTTTTTTTTTTAATTTTAGGTTTGCTTCAGGATATCCGATTGTACAAGAACAAAATATTTTTTTTTAAATGCGTTACCCACTGGAAAATCAGTTTATAATGAATCGTTCTTGAACGACTCCTTTTTTAAAACTTTGTCTCAGGATATCCGATCGATCGCGAACGAAATAAATGAATAAAAATAATTATATGATTTACTGCAAATTACTTTGAATTAAATCATTCGTGAACGACTCTTCCAAAATCTGAAATTTTGTCTGCGAACATCACATATCCTTGAATATAATCGTATGCATAATTATACATGCGACTATTTCATTGAGAAGTGCCATTTAAAACTACATTGACTTTTCGAACAGATAAGTTCAATATGATGACTTTGAAATGAGTTTCTTTACGTAACAGTGGTTTTTATCACACTATCGCAATATACTTATTTTAAACATAACCACAACCCTCACTATAATCTCAACAGTTATTCATAACTTACTCATCATAAGATTAATATAACTATACGTACCGGAGTGGCGTAGTAAAATTTAGCTATTTTTTTCTGATGATTGTGAGGCTGAAATAAAAAAAGTCAATTTGAATGAAAATTTAAGAAAAATAAAGCGTCGGTTATAATGGCACTGAATTTTTCACAGAAAAAGTTGAACCTGTGTTTTTTTATGGAACCGTTTATAATAGTCAGTGAATCAGGCAATGAAAGATTCTCTAGGTTTCAGTGAAAAGTTGAAATATTTTAACTTTTCAGTGAATTTCTACGGTGTCAAACATTCGTTTGTTCATGTTACTGTGTTATCACTTCAAAGTAATGGGGATTTTTTGGATAGTTCTAGCCATTCCGTGAAAATTTCATTGACACAGTCAGTGCCATTATAACCGACGCTTAATAGCTCTTTAATTTTCAATACCTAGTTTTATTTCTTACCATAACTTGATATTTGACTTCGGAAGTAGTGAATTTTTCATTTCCAATAATGATTGGTACTTCCTCCACATTTTCAGAAATCTTTTTCAAAGAATTTTTTACTCTACTTTGTTCACTGGCAGTGGAAGCATCGGAATAATCTACATTCAAAAGTTATACATAAATTGAAAAATTTTCCATCCGGTTTTGGGCACAAGAGGTACTCGAGTGTTCACTTGACATTACGTGTCAATTGTAAATAGTATTAAAGCTAATGAAAAAATAAAAAAATATTCGCCAAGTTTGCTTCGCTGAGATGATAAAACAAACATGAAGTAAAAATAATATCAACAGTCTCCTTATTTTTCCATTCCAAGTGTTGACACAGTAATGTCAATTTAACGACAGACAGCTTCATAGATAAACCACTCGACCGAGGACGGTGATGTTTGATATTTGTCACCGTAAATTCATTACTTATCAAGTTATCATACTATACAATAGGACGATACTCACTCAAAATGGGTTCATTTTTGACGGAAAAATAATCTTCAGGACTAGCTCTGGTAACCACTGAACTCACATAACGCTGGTATATTCTATACGAAACAAATAACCATCTTAATTGACATGAAGTTCGTATTAATGAAAGCGTAATACTTGAAAGCGTGTGAAGCAATTATCTCTATGACATCTGGAGAGCTCAAATACTAAGTGGCGGTCGTTTATGGAATATCAATGAAAATTTACCTTTGAACATTACCACTAGGGATGTTTTGAAGACGAAACATTTTTTCGGCGATCATCAATTACCTAAGGCGATTAAATGTGCGAGTTATCATTTTACCAATAATGCCTAATTAACAATCAACTAATTGATTACTGAAGCGTAGTGATAAACGGTTGTTATCATTTTACCTTATATTACAATTACAAAGCGATTTGTGAAGATGCTGTGCATTCGAATACCACCGATTCGATTGCTTTTTGACATTTAATAATTGGAATGAATGACAAAGAATATTAAAAAGCGTATAAATATGTAAAAAAAAACACTAACTCCAAAGAACAACCTTATCCATCATCACACGTCGTCACACAAGCCGCGGAAACTCATTCAATAACAAATGACGTCACATTCGCAAATGTACTTACTTCTTCCAAGTCCGAGCACGCCCACAAGCTGTAACCTCAATACTGAATCGAAATAATACGAAAATTCTTTTTAATTCGAAAATAAAAAATACAGGTGACGATGTTTGAACTCGATTTTTTTTTTAAATTTAGTATTAAGATTTTTTATTTTATGAGTCGCTAGGCTTATCAGTCTACTATTTTATAGCTGTAAAGCAAACAACTTAATCATCCAATCTAATACATCTTTATCAGCTCAGTCGGATAAAAAGTTCGTTGCAAAGGATTACCGCTTAGAATTTACAATCTACTTTATCTTTACTTGATATACTTCACGAGTATTATAGGCTATGGGAAAATCCCCGAAAACTCCATCGCTCAGGTTGAAAACATCGAAAAATTAATCCAACAATTCAAAACGAACAGAAAAAACAACGGGTTGTATTCAAAGTATAAAGAACATCATTATTATAATTAAATGTAAAAAAAAATCAGACATGAAAATATTAAAATTTAAATACACAGCGTAGCGTAAGGTAATCGAAAAAGTTATTTATATTTCATCAACTGAGGCGCCGAAAGTTTCACTTTACCAGGGAAATTTCTAGCGAGATCTTGATCTTTGACGAACTTGAGTAGATCTTTCTCTCTGGTCGTAGCCGTTCTATCTTTGAGGAAAACGTTCAACGCGGTTTTCGCTGTTTTGCCTCGTTTACCTGTACCCGGTGTTAATTTCACTTTGTACCTGTGAAAAATATCATATTAAAGAATGGAGAAAATTTTGATATTACGTAAACTGTAATTTCCATACTTATAGCTGATAATAGCATTATAAGGAGCGACTACAGGAACTGCGAATAGTAATTCATCTTCGGGTAGTGGTTGCCCAGTTAACGAGTCCAACATATCGATATCAGCGGCAGCGGTGAATTCGTTGGTTTCTTTCTCCTCGTCGTCTTCTTCTTCGTGTTCAGCGACGACCGGTTTTTGCACCGATTCATCTATAGATAATAACTGTACCGGTGGAGGAGGTTTCTTTTGTTGAGGTTCTCTTTTCACTGCAACTGGTACGGAAGTGTTTTTACCCTTTTTGCGTTTTTTATCTTCTTTTTTGTTAGGAGATCCCTGAAAATGAAAGGCGAAGTTGATGAGTTGTGAAATATTTTAGGAGCACCGAAAGGAGTACAAGTTACTTGTAAAATTCTCATTCGGATTTCGCGTTCTTCTTCGTCTTGATCTTTATATTTTTCTTTGATTTTTTTCAATTTACTTTTTTGACCTCGTTTCTGTTTCGATTGCTGTTTCTGTTCGGGTTTAGAGTTTTCTTTTCTATCGTCTGCGAATACCCAAAACGATTGTAAGGGAAATGATCACTTATTATGCGTCATTTGAAAAGAGAGATGGGGACAAGAGTGAGAAAGAGAATGTAAGCAGCCACACCATACAACTAGAGCTGACTTCTTAACAGTACAAATCAACCTTACAAATAATCTTTAATTCTTTACCTCCTCACATTACTACCTCTAAAACATCTTACTTGCTATGAAACCTTAAGATATGCAGACTCCATCCCTCTTCTACTTCCATCGAAATAAGATACGCTGTAATAGCTCGGCTTTTTATTAAAAATTCGACTAAAAAAACCTGATACCTTTATCAGTTGTTTGCTTGTTGTAGGTAACTTGTTTATCGGATTTCTTCACCTCCGGAGGTTTAATAATCACCGGCTTATCGTCGCCTAAATAAACAACGTAATCGTCATCGATTTCTTCAACAGAAGCTTCTTCTTTTTTGGTGTTTTTTTCCGAAGGTATTTTCACTTCGATACTGCATTGTTTTCTGCGAAACATTGAAGTTTAATTTTAATCTCAAAATTACCAGAAATTCAGAAGCTCACTAAGGAATAAACTAACTCGACGTTTTTATGGACGACCAATACTTCGGTATCAGGATAGGCTGGCTCCGAGATCTCTTTAGAATCAGATTCGGATTTTACATTTTCTTTCGTTGCTTCAGGCTCATCATCTGCGTAGAAATTTAAAAACATTATTTATGAAAAGTATCAGTGGCGCGAATAAGACAGTTTTTCTGTGAGGGGGCGGGGGCGGAGGGGGTAACGTTCAAGAGGGAGGGGCAAGGGGGGAGATTGGCCATGGGTTCGGATGTCTAAAAGCATCGCTAATAAAATAATTTCACAGTTTTAATTGGAATTTTTTTCAATACGTATTTCATCAAAATTTTCATTGAATGTAAAGAAAAAATTGAAAATGGTGCCCGAAGCGATTCTGGTTGTGAACAAAATCTTTATTATTGATGAAAAAAATCAACTGATAGAAAAAAAAACAACAACACACGAGCCCATATATTTCAAATATTAGCAATTTGAGGCTTCTTATGCCTTCCTCAAATTTTCACATTTAGGATCCATTTTGACCGAAACTCAAGACGTCATATTCTGGTCACCAACAAATCTGCATACAAAGTCAAAACTCTCTAGGTCAATTAGGTGAGGAGATATGAAGAATTCGTGAAATTTCTTGTAGCCATACCGATAGTTTCAATTTTATTATATCGATAGTTCGATTTTGATACATCGATAGTTTCGATTCTGATATATCAATAGTTCGATTTTGATATATCGATAGTTTCGATTCTGATACATCGATAGTTCGATTTACATATATCGACAGTTTCGATTTGGATATATCGATAGTTTTGATGTTGATTATGATCTAAAGTGCTTGATATCCTTTTGATATCCCACCTCTAATTAGAATACTAGGTCACTTGGGCTTATTTTATCATATGGCAACACAATAAAAAAATTTTCATCAGCTGTGCACCACCACCACACTTTGGGATCGATAACCTCTCACATCAACATCATGTATGGACATGAATTGGATATAAATATTATAATTCTTATCCTATCAAGAAATTTTATGACTCATAACATCTTCAAAAAACCGTCTTGTGCTTTAACTCCACTCCATATGCATTTGAGACGCTGAAATTTAGGTATGTTGGCGAACTTGGATTACTCTTTCAAATGAGATCAAAAACAAAGATTTTGATTATTTTGCCCTTTCTTCAGGCCCTCTCAAAATTTGAGTGATAGGCCATTTTGAATCGAATCGATAATCCAAAAAATATACTAAAATGCACAGATACGAACAACCCCGTACACCCTTCCTATCCGAATCAGTTGGGCTATAATAGCTAGAGTTTTTATTTAAAAAATCAGCTAAAAAAGCTTTTGAATGGCTTGAACTTCACCCCCACTCGCCATATTTACGCAACTAAAAAGCATCAATAAGTTCTGCTAATGATCGAAAACGCTATTTCTTACCATCGCTAGATTCACCTTCTAGTTCCAATTCTTCGATGGCTTGCAACTCATCGTCATTTTCTTCGGGAATACTTTCTTCAATTTCTTTTTTCTTTCGTTCGTTCAAATGTCTAAAATAATCTGCAATTATTATTTCCGCGAGTCCGCCAAGTACATAATATAGGTACCGCATGTACCTTTCTAAAGAGCTATCTTCGAGTTTAAACATAAAAGTGAATCCCATTATGAGATGGCACTGCGGCAAGAAATTCTTCTTTCCACGAATCATGAAACTACCGGTAGTCAAGTATTCTCCGGTCGGAGCTGTTTTAGAGACTTGATGAGCATACACCCACCACGCACTGGTTACCACTTTGGCCTCCCAAGCGGTGCTATAACACATAGCCATCGTACCAGCTTCGTTGAGGGTTTTTACGGGCACAGGGTCAGATTTTGGGTTCTTGATTACGATGCTACTGGCTCCGACGATACCGGCGTGAACGTATATGTCGTTCTTTTTCAAATATCTTTTAACAATTAATTCGTTCTGTTGTTGATCTCTACCTCCAATTACTAATACATGAGTTATAAATTATTATTAATTTATCAACACATAATAGTCACAAGCACTAAGAGCCATGAAACCATGAATACTTTCCATCCTTCGTTTATTAAACCAACATTTTGGAAACAATAACCTCCACTTTTACCCATTAACATTTTCAACGTGAATGGATCAGACGTGTGTAATACTTATTGATCCCAGAAATTATACGAGTCCATAGATATCAACTTTAAGCAATCTGAAGACTCCTCAAGCTTCCTTCAGATTTTGATCCCTAGTCAATTTGGGTCTATACTGATCCAAATTCAAGGGCTCAAACAGTTTCCCTAGTTAAACATGTAATACAGGTTTTTACAATATTCCTCAAAATTTAAGTGAACCACGATTTAGAGCTTGATCAAAAATCTAAAAATGATGATTTTTCATATTCCCATAAACATCCTTTAGACACAATCTAAACAATTTCAACAGTGACTGAGTGATTAAGTTATTTGAAATACATATACAGAGTTACCCCCTCCTTTCCAAATCAGGTAAGCTGCGACAGTTTAATTTTTATTAAACTCATTTTCAAATGTTAAAAAAAAAAGTTGAAAAAAATCATGCACAAAATTTGATTTTTTTTTTTAATACTTTAAAATAATTCGCCACTCTCCAATATGGCCCCATAGACTGCGGTCAATCTATTCAACGCATAAACCTGAAACTGCATTTGGTCGCACCAGCCCCAAATGAGTCTCTTAAATATTCGGAGTCATTTACCAAGTCCAGAGCAGATTGATGGTTTTAGCTCTTAGTGCACATCAACAAAATAAATCTGAAGAGAATTTTTATACCGAGATAATTTTCTGATGAAATAAACCAGTAGAATTTTTCGAACCAGTATACTTTTCTTGCTTTACTAATAGTAACGCTAGTTTTTACTTCTTTCAGCGTCATCTTGGTCTTCTTTTCGGCCGATTTAAAAGCTTTATCTTGCGATTCGATGGTTTTCTTTTGCTTAGTAGCGGCTTGCCGGCGTTTTTCGTAATATCTAAAAAAAAAACAAGCATGTTTGAAATTGCCCATAAAGTATCAATTAACTAAGGCTAAGAAGTTCCTGAATTTTTCAAAAAGCTGCAGCTTTGCAGGTATTCTGCGCCTGTTTGCTGGCAAACAATAAAATTGACTCTGATACATAAAGACCTTCCTAACGCATGGGAAAGTTTTATAAATATTTATATGTACGTGGAAAGTGCTGAAGTTACCCAAGTAGGGTAATATACTCAAACTGAGGCAATTTTTACCATATTACAGTATTCCTTGTATAGAATACGAAAATGTGGTCAATTTGTAAAGATGTTCATCAAAAGCTCTATAAAAAAAACATACTCAAGACCTCCTTACCGAACATTCACAAATATATACATATCACATACATGGGTGGATCGAATTTATTATTTTTTTTTTTTCATTTTCAAAAAGTGAAGCAACCTTTTGAAAGGACATCATAACAATTTCAGCTCATTAATTGATTTTTTAGACCCTCACCCCAAAAAATAAAAAATCAAAAAAAAAAAAAAAAAAAAAACGAATTTTCAAGCAATTAAACATTTTTTTACCTTTCAAAGACTAGAAAAATTTTAATCAGTATTTTTTTTCCAACTCGTACACACAAGTTTTAGCAGTTATACACATCAGTATAATAAAATAATAATATTTTTTTTTCAGTCAACTCTAAACAATTTTAAGCACTAATTTTTTCCTTTTCAAAAATTAACGACAAATTAATTTACTGGTGGTGTACGCAGTATGAGCTTCATATAGGCTATTTCGGACCCATAATACAAATTATGATCGTCTTATACCGCACAAAGCTTCCCAAATCATCATATTCCTACTTCGCAATGACTCCTATAGATGTTATCACATAAAAAAAAACAGACTTTAGGAACGCCTGTTCAAAAAAATTGAGCATATTTGGCTTCTCGAGTTCAAAAAGACCTAAATTAAACCCATATTATGCATATGACTAATAAATTACTTATTTGTCCCTTATTTTGGAACATAATCAAAATTAGTGTTTAAGGAAGTAATAATAAAAACGGTTTGAACTTCTTAAATTAAGAAACAATTACAATTAAAATTTTTTCAGTCCTTGGACGACAAAATTATGTCTTTGAAACGTGAAAAAAGTTTCAACCGCATAAAAATTTATTTTTTTCAAAATTTCAAATCTAAAAAAATTTGTCTTCATTTTAGGAGGTCGGGAGCGGAGTGGGAGGCATGTAAGAAGTGAATTAAGAAGCTGAAATTTTCATAATGTCCTTTCAAGGTCATCTATTAGCAACTACTGCGATTACTTTGTTTCACTTTTAGAAAAAAATGCTTTTCTTCGAAATATTTTTAATTTTACATTACGCTTATTGAACATGTTTCTTTGATTAGAATTTCACAAAAATTTATTATTCACCGAAAAAAATGAAATTTCAAAATCAGTGCTATCAAACTTTTAGTTATACTATGACGAAAAAAAAACAATACCGAAAGCAACGCCTTAAAACAAAAATGTGTCTCCAGAACGCACGTTAGAATTGTTTTATGTATGCATCACCTCGAGGAGTCAAGTGAGATAATAGCTTTATATTAGGTTTTCATATTTTTTTCAATACTGGACCTGAATAATGATAACAAGATATATTGGAAAGATATTTGTTTCTAACTAGCATAGTTTTTTCGGCTCGTAGACGGCAGGAATTGAAGAAAATTTTCTAAAGACTCATCAATAGTTTTAGATGGTAAAAAATTGGCAGATAAACCGTGAAATATATACACAAAGTCCTCAGAATGTGTTCAGTGTCGACATATATATTTCTATATATTGTAATAATTTTTCACTGTTCATTTACGATTGGATGACTGTTTAAACCAATTATCGTTGCTTATTTCTCATTGGTTCAATATTTAAACCCTTTTTCATTGCTTCTGTCTAGCCAATCAACTACAAATGCTCTTAAACATATAGTTATGAGGTTCCCCCAGGCTTTAATAGCTTAGTTTTTCTTTTAAATACTCAGTTAAAATAGAATTCTACTCCACTCTAGTAACCAGCAAATCAGTAATTTACTTTTTAGCATTAGCATGAGCTGAGAGATCCAAATCGACATCGACCAAAGTAGGTTTGAATAATACTTGGCCCGTTTCATCGTATTCTTCGTACGGATCACTGAATTAGGAAAATTGAAAATTATCATTAAAAAAAAAAAAAAATACAATATAATATACATATGAACTGAAAACTAAATAGCTAATAAATTTTACTTCAAAAGCAATGTTATATGGTTGATGTTCAATTTCAAAGCTTTAATCACTGATGCAACGGAATCTCCGCACTTGGTGGCCTCTTTGACTAAATTCTCAATATCAGACCAAGGCATTTGGTTTGCAATAGCTTGTCTAATGGCTAAAATAGCATCATCGACTAATTCTTGATTGCGAGTGATCAGCTCGGCCTTTTGAGTATCTTCGATTTGCGATTTTTCCAAATGCGAAATTCTCTTTTCGTGATCTTTTTTAACGTTTTCTAATTTCTTCAACGCCGCCATTTCCTATGCGTGAAAAAATCATGATATTTAATGCTCGAAGCTCATAATGTCATATTTAACTTGATTTTTAAAATATTCCAATAAATAATTTTTTCAAATAAATGAAAAAAAATATTAAAAATACCTGCTGTACACCTTTCAAGTCGATTTTTTGGCTTTCCATATTTGAGAAGAATTCGTCGACAGCTTTATCGAAGCTGTCGAATTCTAGATAAGGAGCGTTTTTGTTCTGTTCGAATATCATCGGATGAAATTCTTGGTTACTTAGAAATTCATCGCCATCTTTGGCTTTTTTTTCTCGCTTTTGTATAATGTAACCCTATACGATGAAATAAAATTTAAAAGTATTTTATTTTTCAACTTAATTTTCTTGTAAATGCAAACATAAAATTATACCCTGTGATTAGGAGTAAATGCTTCATCTATAATAGCTTCTGCGATCTGAAAAGCTTCGATGAATTTAGATATGTTTTCATCGATATTTAAATTCTTCAGTTTACACGAAGGCGATAGTCCAACTTTCAGCAACATATGTTCAATAATAGCCGGACCGTAAACTATAATTCACGTAATTTCAAATGAAAATAAAAATAATAGAGATTAAAAATATTCCGGACTTACTTAAATGAGGATTTAAAATTTTCTTCAACGATTCGTCTTGTTTAGCGTTGGCAAAAATTTCTCTAAGATTCTGTTCGGTAAGAGGAGCAGGTCTTTCTTTACCTCTGTTCGACGGATATTTCTCGCGTACCATAAATCTACGTGAGAACAACCCTAGTAAATGATTTAATAAAAATTACACATTTCGCCGGTAAATTCTTACTTCACATCATCTCCTTCCGTATGCGGTCTAAATATATTTAATATAACGTGTTCGTGATCGGTGAAGATGATATTTCCTCTGTCGTATAATTCGACAATAACATGGTAAGCGGCATCTCCCGAACCGAACTGTAAATCGACGATTCTGTCTAACCCGAGTTGAGTCAATTTTTCCAATCTTTTGTTTCGAATGTGTTTCCTCATCTACAAAATATGAGAGGAAATGAAAATTTTGTACGTTAACTCGGCACTGCACCGATGATAATTACTTTCATGCTGAACCCTGATGGTGCCATATTTTTTGGCCATTCGAATGAAGTCGTATGCATTCTTGTACCAGCTTCAATTAGTAATAGAACTTTGTTTTCGCCTTGCTGAAGTCGAATTAAATATGTTTTCGAATCTACATCGTATACTTGATTTACTCGCATACCAATCAATCTGTATGGGAAAATAATGAATATAATTTATGCGGATGGTAAGATAAAATATGTACGTTTATTTTGATGCTTTTTACCTCTGCAACTCCACCACCGTGCATATGAGATCGTAGGTGTTGAATCGATTCTTCATCTTATAAGAATAAATGAATAAAATCTATTGATTAAACAAAATAATTTAATACATAAATTCTTTGAGTGTTTTATACGCAATTTGATTTTCTGAATTCGTCATTTATCACTTCGTACAAACAACACAGGCAACACAGGTGATACGAATCACGATGTGCAATACGCACTGTTGTTAACACGAATACAGAAACTTCCTCTTTCATTCATATGCTGCCAGCCTGAAGAATGTTAATTTCTCTATCTTTTCGTTTACAAAAAGAACATGATTGAAATTAAATAATCAATTCAATATTATGGTCAGACATCGGAGTAATTAGTAATTAATAAGAGTATAAAGACTCGTTTATATTCATGTTCTTTTAAATTTAAATGAATATGAATTAAATATAAAATTTAATTGTTTTAAATTTGTTTAGGAGAGAAAGAATTACATTATGTTGGTTATTATCTGCAGATTTGCGAAGAGAATGAAACAAGACATGTTGAAAGTTGAAATATTTATGAAGAATTTCAAGGGAGTGAAAGGGGATAAGGAGGCAAATCAGATAAATCGAATTTCAGTGACCCAAATTAGTTATTATTGATACCTTATTGCGATTGTTCCTAACCAATTTCAGAGAGATTTTCAACAGAAAGGGAATCTAGAAAAAGGGCATTCCACGATTACCACAAATAACATAGTTTTGAGGAAAATTCATTTGAAAATTAAAATGTTATGTAGGTACCTACTTGATGATATGAATGGAGATTCGAGATGAATTGGAGGATATATTTTAATTCTTATCCCAATAATCATATAAGTTCACATCAATTACATTTCTATCATTTTGAGGCTTCTTAAGCTTGACTCATATTTTGAGAATGCGCCATTTTGAATTCATTATGACCCAAATTCGAGAGGCCATATTCTCCTCATCAAGTAACCTTACATACAGAATTTGATCTCTCCTAGATCAATTTCGTGAGGACATATGGAAGATGGAAGATTCAAAGAAATTCCACGAATCAAAACTTCATAAATCTGTCTTGTGCTCCATCTCCTGTCCATATGCACTTAGGAGGCTAAAATTTAGATAAGTTGACGATCTTGAATTACTCTTTCATATGAGTTCAAAAACGAATATTTTGAGCTATTTGTCTTTTCTTCAGCCCCATCAAAATTTGAGTGATCCACCATTTTGAATTTTCTTGAAAAAACAAAAAAAGTGCCTTCGTTAGATTTTCAAGAATAGTCTCTCACCAAGGTTTGAGTAGGGATGGGAAATCAAAATGGTAATATCGATATATATCGATATCTCTCCCTATATTGATATATCGATATCTCAAAATGATATCGATAATATCAACTTGTTGTGTTTTTGTTACTTTTTGTTACTGAAACATTGAAAAACCAAATGAAAAAAAAAAATTGAAAACGAAAAAGAAACTGGCAATATTTGACGGTTTCTGAAGTCAATAAACTAAAATCAAAAAGTCAAAAACGATTCGAAATTCCACCAAAAACTTTGCAGTTGAATTCATATACAGAAGCTGACAGAGAAGAGTATGAATGCAACCCATTAAAATACTGGACTGATAGACCTGCCAACGATTTATTAAAACCTGTCGCACTAAAATATTTGATAATTCCTGCCACCAGCGTTCCGAGTGAATGCGTCTTTTCAACTGCAGGTAACACGCAAACTGATCACCGAAGCAGACTGTCTCCGTTAAATCTTCAAAAAATGGTATTTCTTAATCGAAATATTGATCTAATGACTGCAGATGATGTTCTTTAATGCTTATAAATTTATGATTAATCTATAATGAAATAAACAGCGAGTGGTTAAACGCAATATGAGTCTTTTTTTCTGTGTTCTTAGAATTCATTGTGATATCGATATCGATAATATCGATATGTTTCGATATCAATATCGATAATATCGATATTGTTTTTTGGTCGATATTCCCATCCCTATGTTTGAGCGAATTTCATGAATACTCGCCGAAATATTTATTTTATAATTATACCAAAAATTGTGAAAATTAGACATTTGTCAGATGATTACAAATGGTCTGAAACGCAACGATTAGAAGACCCCACCATCCCTTCAAAAATCAGGTAAGCTGAAATAACTATCGTTATCAAGTTGAAAACTCAGCTAACCAAGATCATCAACTTCAGTTCAATTCAGTTAAAGGAAGACCCGGTCAGCGATGATGACCTACGCATATATATATATTTTTTAAAGTTGATCATCATAGTAGGGCAACCCAAAATATGCTTATTGCGATATTTGAAATGAAATAATACCTAAAATATTTGGATATCCTGAAAATATTCGAACTGAGTGTTGGTATCATTTCATCGTCTTGACTAGCGGTACTCAAAAATAATGATATCTTTTCTAAGATAGGTACACTATTCACAAAATAGGACCAATGATTGAATAAAAACTGTGTTTTTGCCATAAAAAATCAAAATTCATGCGTTGCCATATACAAAACGCATAAATTTCCAAAATATTCGAAAAATTATCAAATGAGCGGTAATTTTGTACGAAAATATTCAAATAACAATCGAGTATGCATTTTTAGGTGAAATATTCGAAGTGAAGTTTGGTTTATTAATACGGAAATTTTCTGAAAAGTAAAATGTTTCGTTACTTTTTTAATCAGAATGCTATAAAATAACATTGGAAAAAATATATTGTGTTGCCCTTAACATTAGTTTGCATTTCGGACCCTTCAGCAAGTAGAGGACGCAAAATATAAATGAGTGTCACATGAGTAGCCCAAAATATCGTGCAAGGAACTCATATCGAGTTGAATTATCCCGTATTGGCTATATCAAGTTTGTGAATATGAAGTATTTCAACGACAAATTTATATGAAACCAAATCATTAATAGTTGTGTAATTTTTTAAAAAAATGAACGAACATTTCACGTGTTCTTTCTCATACTGATATGTCAAAACAAAATACACAAAAATTCTAGTCAATAATTGAGTACAAAAAAAAAAAAAAACGTAAGCAGCCATGCCGCATTACTGGAGCTGAGTTTTTAACTGGGGCTTGTTTTGATTTAGTAATAACCTTGCTTAACCGTTCATCACTACAGGCCACACCCAATACCAAGTCTGAAAACCCCTACCATCCTTTCCAAAAACACTTAAGAAGTTCAATTTGGCACAAATGTAGTATTTCTTACCATGAAATAATCATGCGAACACATATTTCTCAAATTATAACTATTTGAGGATCCTCAAATTATCTTCAAATTTTGTAAATCCGCCATTTTGGATCCATTTTGACTCAAATTTAAGTGGTTATATTCTGGTCACAAACTAATCCTACACACAAAGTTTGACCATTCTAGGCCGATTTGGTGATGAGATATGGAAGATTCATGAAATTTCCTGCAGCAATTTCCCCTCCAAAAGCCGTTTTTTGCTCTAACTCCCCTCCAAAATCACTGAGGAAGCTAAAATCAAAATACGTTTGTCACTTGGGCTCATTTTATCATATGACACAGCAATAAAAAATTTTCGACCCCTCCTGTACCCCCACCACTATTTTAGGTTGGTAACCCCGCCTTCCCCCTCCAACATCATGTATGGAAGTGAATTCGGGATATAGTATACAACTTATCCCCAATAACCATATGAATTCATATTAATTACATTTTTACCAACTTGAGGCTCCTCAAGCTCTACTCAAAATTTTGATAATCCGCCATTTTGAATCCATTTTGATCCAAATTCAAGAGGTCATATTGTGGTCACCAACTAACCTCACACACAAAATTTGACCTCTTTAACTTGATTTGGTGGGGAGATATGGAAGATTCAAGAAATTTCATGACTCAAAACTTCCTCAAAAAGCCGTTTTTTGATCTAACTCCTCTCAATATGCACTCAAGAAGCTGAAATTTGGATATGTTAGTATCCGTGACTCACTCTTTCATATGAAATCAAAAACGAAAAATTTGAGCTATTTGCCCCTTCTCCAGCCCCCTCAAAATTTGAGTGATCCGCCATTTTGAAATTTATCGAAAAAACAAAAAAACTATTTTTGCGCATTTTCAAGAAGAGTCTCTCACCAAATTTTGAGCGAATTTTATGAATACTCGCCGGCGCTACGCGTGGGGGAAAAAAAAATATATATATATATATATATACCAAAAAGTTGGACATTTGCCAGATGATTACAAATGGTCTGAAACGCAAAGATTTGAAGACCCCACCCTCCCCCGACCTTCCCTTCCCAAATCAGGTAGGCTGTAATAGCTATCGTTTTGTTAAAAACTCAGCTAAAAATTAAAACGCGATCAAAACACATCATTTCGAACAAAAAAAAAAAAAAAAAACTCTTAACAAGTCACCTTTAACGATAGTGTTGTCGAATGCTCGACAAATATAATAAAATCCAATGAACAGTAAATTAAAAATCTTAAGAAAAACATTCCTAAACATAAGCAAAAAATGACTCGTGTTAGCCAAAAAACATCAAAACAATGACCGAACATACTTATAATATAATATCTAATACAAAAAACCATGTAACGACACTTCTTATCTAGAATGCCAACGCATCAATTAATTCGTAGGTGGCCACAATTTCATCCTCAAAATTGATTTTTTTCGGTATCGCCTCCACATCAACCCACGACTGAGATTTAATTACAAACTTCTCATTCACGCTAAATGGTCTATTATCCAAAGCGTACAAGCTATCTTGCCAACAAACCAAAGCGTGGTTTCCCCTTGCAGTCTTCATAGCCCTTAGTGGATCCCATTTACCGGCGATTACATCGAATAAGCTGGCTGTCTTATGGAACATATTATCGTGAAATGATCCAGTAACGTATAACTTCTTCTCGTACGCGCACGCGTCTGCATCCACCTGGTTATAATGAAGGCTAGGTAACTTCGTCCAAAATGGAGACCGGTGATCGTATCGCTGAGCTGTTAAGGAGGAGCCATTTTCCGTTACACCGCCCAAAATATATAACTGCTTGTCTAACGTTACCGCCGCCGACCCGAAAGTAATTACTTGAGCTCGTGGAACCGTGAACCATTCATCTAAATCGCAATTGTACGCGTACACGCAATTATCAACTGTGCTATCTTTCTCCAACGTCATCAACGAAAGTAAATTGGCTGTTTTTTTGGCGCCAATGGCGGCTATATAAACATAAATTGTGTTATCGATGACGGTCATTTTAAAGCTGGACATACTTATTGGCGGTTCTCTTAGTTTTACCGATTTACCTTCTTCAACATACCAAAATATTGACGTTATGTGAGTATGGATGTTTTTATCGCATCCGAGAAAATACTGCCGATTACCAACAACTACAGTTTTCAAAGTAGCAAACGAAGATGGTATAAACTCCGTAGGTACCCAATGACCTTTGTTATCCAAGGCCAAAGAGCAAGATCCCATCAAACCATTTTTCAAACGCATACCTTTTACGTACACTCGCAATTTATACGTACCCTCTGGACTGCTGATTTCCAATTTAATCCTTTTACACTGCGATTTATCGCATTCGCTTCTATCATCTTCTTCAATACACACACTAGCTGCCTTCGCTATAAGTTTGGCCACTACGTTCGAGCTAATTTTGGCCAACTTCGCCGCATCCAAAAGCTTCTACACTTCACTAACATTGCGACCTGTTTTACGAACGGATGAAGCGATGGCTTTTAAAATAATGTCTTCGTCTCGTTCCAATGTTTTTTCGTTCAAAATATCAATAAAAATTTCCAACGGTAATCCGTCCAATTCCATACTTTGGACGTATTCCTTGAAATTTTCCGCCACGTGTTTCTTAATCTTATTCACCAATTCGGTCTTACCGAACGAATGACAGAGAAGGCAAATGCCTATGATATTATTAGGAGGGAAATTACTGTCGATAAACGCGTAACATTGGTTTACGAAAGTGGGTATATTAAGTTTCAACGAAGCCTTTAGAAAATCGTAAACTTCATTTTTACGCAGTGGTAAATCAAACGTATACATCGCTTCTAGTATGACTGCGAATATTGAAGAATCAATTTCCTCTAATTGTAGAGTGCTGTTCTGATTGGAGCCTTTACTACTTAAAATTACGTTGAAGTAAGCGGACGAGCTAGATAGAACGACACGATGACAAGGAAATTTTTCATTTTTGATACACACAATGACGTCACAATTCTTGCCTTTTTTTCGAAACTCGTTCAGCTGAATGAAAGATGCTGCTGTACTTGTAACTGAAAAAAAAAAATACAAATTTTATAAGCAGCCATGCCACATTACTGGAGCTGAGTTTTTAACTGGGGCTTGTTTTGATTTAGTAATAACCTTGCTTAACCGTTCATCACTACAGGCCACACCCAATACCAAGTCTGAAAACCCCTACCCTATTCTTTCCAAAAACACTTAAGAAGTTCAATTTGGCACAAATGTAGTATTTCTTGCCATGAAATAATCATGCGAACACATATTTCTCAAATTATAACTATTTGAGGGTCCTCAAATTATCTTCAAATTTTGTAAATCCGCCATTTTGGATCCATTTTGACTCAAACTTAAGTGGTTATGTTCTGGTCACAAACTAATCCTACACACAAAGTTTGACCATTCTAGGCCGATTTGATATTTCCTGCAGCAATTTCCCCTCCAAAAGCCGTTTTTTGCTCTAACTCCCCTCCAAAATCACTGAGGAAGCTAAAATCAAAATACGTTTGTCACTTGGGCTCATTTTATCATATGACACAGCAATAAAAAATTTTCGACCCCTCCTGTACCCCCACCACTATTTTAGGTTGGTAACCCCGCCTTCCCCCCTCCAACATCATGTATGGAAGTGAATTCGGGATATAGTATACAACTTATCCCCAATAACCATATGAATTCATATTAATTACATTTTTACCAACTTGAGGCTCCTCAAGCTCTACTCAAAATTTTGATAATCCGCCATTTTGAATCCATTTTGATCCAAATTCAAGAGGTCATATTGTGGTCACCAACTAACCTCACACACAAAATTTGACCACTTTAACTTGATTTGGTGGGGAGATATGGAAGATTCAAGAAATTTCATGACTCAAAACTTCCTCAAAAAGCCGTTTTTTGATCTAACTCCTCTCAATATGCACTCAAGAAGCTGAAATTTGGATATGTTAGTATCCGTGACTCACTCTTTCATATGAAATCAAAAACGAAAAATTTGAGCTATTTGCCCCTTCTCCAGCCCCCCTCAAAATTTGAGTGATCCGCCATTTTGAAATTTATCGAAAAAACAAAAAAACTATTTTTGCGCATTTTCAAGAAGAGTCTCTCACCAAATTTTGAGCGAATTTTATGAATACTTGCCGGCGCTACGCGTGGGGAAAAATATATATATATATATATATTATGGTTACATATGAAAGTCAGCTCCCGCTATGTAAAAAAGCAGTTATAAGTTGGCTCCATGTGAAAGTGAATACCGTATATGGAGCTGACTTTCACAAATCATGCATTAGTTTCGCCCAGGCGCCCTCTATCCAGTGGCATACCTGGCAGGAGGAGCCGACTTTCTCTGTAAACGTATATTTAAATATACAGCTCCGTATACGGTATCCACTTTCTCATGGAGCCAACTTATAACTGCCTTTTTGAAGCATGGAGTCAACTCTCACATATACTTCCAATTAAATTTTTTATCATAACTTCTATTCTAATTATCGATTTAATGTGTTTTTTTCACTCATAAAACGGAAAAATAACATTTAATTGTTTGCTGGAGGCAAATAGCTCTTACAACCATTTTTTAAGGTGGATCCAACTTTTATACGTAACTCAATATATATATATACACCAAAAAGTTGGACATTTGCCAGATGATTACAAATGGTCTGAAACGCAAAGATTTGAAGACCCCACCCTCCCCCGACCTTTCCTTCCCAAATCAGGTAGGCTGTAATAGCTATCGTTTTGTTAAAAACTCAGCTAATAACTACTTTACAATTACCATTACCGCATCAAAATATATAAATATGAAACATTCATATGCGGCAAGTTCGGATTTTCTTAAGGAAGGCTCATAAAACTTTCGAGCGGAGGGGGAGGGGCGGCGTCGAAATAAGAAATAGGGGAACACAATCACAAAATTATTGACCGAGTTTTCAATGAAAACGATAAGTATTACAGCCCACATAATTTGCGAGGGTGAGTTGGGGGAGGGTGGACGTTCTCACATTTTTGCATATCAGACCCATTTGTAAGTATCTGACAAATCCAGTATGCATAGTACGTGGAAGATAGCACAGGATGTTCCGTTTCAGGCGCACCACCCATAAATGACAGGTAGGTCAACTCAAGTTACATACATGTACCATGGTTTGCCTGCCTAAAAATCGGAAGGGGCCGAGATATGCCAGCTTGAAAAAAAAAATTCGCTCACAGTGATCATGAAATTGAAAAATTTATATCTCACGAACTACGAACGATAAAACTTTGCGGTTTGTTTTAGCATGTGAGGTATACAATGAAGTTTCTCTGGTGTAAAAATAGTGGAGTAAGGAAGCTAGATGAGAAGATATGATGAAATTAGTACTAAAAAACATGCGGGAAAAAAGATGATTTTTTTATGTTTTCGTAAATAACTTTTGAAATTGCCCTATTAAGACCCTTCTGTAAAAATTTCTTACTGATGTGAAACGTGTGCCCTACAAAATGTTATGAGTAAGTACCCCCTACATACTTTTGATAATCAGAAAAAAAAAAGAAAAACAATTCAATTTTTTTAGAATTTTTTTCAAAAAATTAGAAGTTTTGACTAACAAATTAGAAAAAAATTTCCCTGAAATTCGCATCTCCGAATCCAAGCTACGCGGTGATCTTCCGCTTATCACATCTTGAAAAAGAAAAATGTCTAAATAAAAATAAAATTTAAAGATTAGTCTTGATGAGGTAATTTTAAAGTAATTTAGAAAAAAGCAAAAAAATTTACTCCTTATCTGATCCTTTTAACCCCGTCATTTTCTAACTAGAGAAACTTCCCTGCATGTTTCACGAGTTGAAACTGGCGGCATTTCCTTATCGCTTGTAGTTTGTGTAGTAAAAATTTGAAAAAATAATGAATTTTTTGAAAAAAAAAAAAAATCGTTAAAAATTAATTTTTTCAGATAATTTTGTAGGGAAACATTTCTCATTAATAAGAAATTATTAAAGTGATGTCTTGATAGGGCAATTGCAATTTCACTTCGGCTCCTGTATTGTAAGATATTTTTCTTTATACACACTATGAAACAGTAGAATATAAAATTAAATACCAAATGAGGTATAATCATCACTAATTTTCACTTCATCAATTAAAGCCAATCTCATGAACTTGCAGCTAGAATTGGTAATGAGTGTGGTGGTAAGGTATGATAAAGAAGTAGTGCGATGTAAAGAACTAAAGAATCATACTTTTCGTCACACTGTGATGAAAAATAATACTTGTTTGAAATCGTTCATTTTCGTAGGTAGTCGAGCGGGAGTAATATTGCATTTTCGTAGTGTGTGTAAAAAAAAATTTATTTACAAAAAATTGAAAAATTCACCCTTTTCTCCGCATGTTTTTTGGTACTAATTTCCTGATATCACCTCATCTAGCTCCCCTATTCCCATCATTCCTACACCAGAGAAACTTCATTGCATAGCCGCAAAGTTTTATCGTTTATAGTTTGTGAAATGTAAATTTTTCTATTTCATGATCACTGTGAGCGATTTTTTTTTTCAAGCTGGCATATCTCGGCTCCTTCCGATTTTTGGACAGGCAAACCATGATACATGTATGTAACTTGAGTTGACACATCTGCCATTTGCGGGTGGTGCGCCCGAAACAGATCACCTATGTATATTGTTTTCCATGCGTAGCCAAGAAATTGTTAAAAATTTAGTGGGAGATTCATCTTGAAAATGGGAAAACGGTACTTTTTGTGTTTTTAATAACCTTAAAATATTGTGGATCACTCAAATTTTAGGGGAGAGGGTAAAGAAAGGGCAAATAGCTCAAATTGTTCGTTTTTCATCTCATATAAAAGAGTGAATCATGGATACCAATATATCCAAATTTTAGCTTCTTAATTGCATTTAGAGGTTGATTAAAGCAAAATATGGATGTTCAAGGAAGGCTTTTTCCTCTTCAATATCAAATTCTAATACAAAAAAATATATATAAATCAAAATCAGGAATGTTGAACCGAAAATATAGTTGTTCAGTTTTGGTTTTCACTTGGTTGCTTTTTGGCTTGGTTTTGGGTTAGAGTTTTTGTTTCAATTTGGTTGTAGGTTTTTATGATGGGTTACAGTTTTGTTTACGATTTTTAAATTAAATATATTAGTTTGATTTTTGGTAAAAAAATTCGGTTTCGTGTTTCAACATCACTGACTAGGTATAAAGTAAAAATGAAATACTTATACCGTGCGTCCGACTAAAATCGACACAGGCAAACCGCCAAATTTCCTTTCAATCAACAACCATCTACATATAACACGTTGGTAACACTGATTTATATTATTACAACCAATCATAATGCGTTAATAGCAGCGATGTAATATGAAATCATTTTGAAATATCATAAAAGAGAATTTGCTACTTTGCCTATATGAAATTCAATTGGACACACGGCATATTATAATGCTGAAAAATTATTCATTTAATTATACTCGAAAATGGAATTCTCTAAAATAAGAATTTATATATAAGATGCTTAAATAATAATATAACATTAGAAACTGCAACTAGAATACTCGTTGTGTCTTCTCCTAGACAAATGTTCAAAATTTATTTTCTAAAAAATTAAACACAATTTTATTTATTATCATTGACGCATTTTTTTATCAATATATTTCTGTTTTTGAGGCGCACGGTACCGTCGTTTTCCTGAAAGTCCCAAGAAATATCGCCAATAGTGATGGTTAATTTCTTGTAATTCACTTATGGGAAACTAAGCGGTTTACACGTAATTCAACATATTGATGCAATTTATTTATGCAAAAAATCAATAGAAAAAAATGCTAAAAAAACAAATTTAAAAGAAAATAAAGCGAGTTAGAACTTAAAGAATTTAATCCCACTGTAATTTATCGGTAATTCGCAGTAACTTTTCTACTTAATGCTTCGAATTTCCGAACATCTCTAATCCTTACTTAACAAAACGTAAAGGAGGGGGAACGGGGCAGAAGAGAGAAATTTCTTCATGATACATTACAAATCTTCCTTCAGAAGAGCAAAGATATGGTGAAAATGATGAAATAAAAATAAATAATGTAAACAGGTGAGAAATTTCGAAGTAAAAAATAGAAATATGTATTCAAATTGAAAGACAATACACAAAAAATTGAAATGTCGAAAAAAAGCAAACAAAATGCCTATAAATGAAAAATCCAAAAAATGATTAAAAAAACTTCAACAAAAATAAATCAAATGCCCGAGAACTGTAAAATGTTCGAAAAAATGCTTAAAAACGATAGAAAACCAATAATAGTAGAAAAGTGAAAAAATACTCAAAAAATGAAAAACTAGATTTCAATTTTAATGTCGAAATATTAAAAATATTTGAAATTTTGGAAAAAAAAGTAATAATAAAAATGTTCAAAAACCATGAAAATGCAAGGAGCAAAATAAAGAAAATTTCGTTAAAATGAAAAATGCCTAAAATACAAAAAACTCCAAAATAAAAACAAAATGTGTATCAAAGCCAAAGACACCAAAAATTGAGAATTTGCTTAAAAACAAAATTAAAAAAAAAATTAAAATTCTGATACCTCGAAAATTAAAGATGCAAAAACAGAGAAACACGAAGAATTTAAAGCTCCTCGTCAAAACATGAACAGGAAATGAATAAAAAATCAAGTAAGTTTCAAAATACATAAATATATGCACATACGTACGTTGCAAAAATCTGAAACGATGAAAATTCAACAATAACAAAAAAAAAAAATGTTCACCTAAGATTAAGTAAAACAAAAATGAAAAAAAAAACAAAAAAACAAAACCAAAACAAAAATTCGAAAAATAAAAGATGAATCATAAAATTAATACAACCTAATCATAGAATCAACTGAGTACTCAAGAAGTCTATATTACATAAACATAAAATAATAATCTACGCATAATAGGTAAATACCATCTTGGACTGTAAATATAAGTAACGACAAAACACTCGACAAAATCTCAATACGAGATGAAATCTACAACTTTATGCTTCAGAGGAATAAGTGAAGTAATAATTTCCATATATTTCCATGAACTAGAATTCCTATCAAACATCAACACCAAACCATTACAATTAATCAAATACAAATCATTTCTCATCGGTATCAAAAACTGATCAAATTCAAAAACTGAAGGATATTTAGCATTCAAATACGTCCATTTATTGGCCACCGGATCCAGCATTTCCAATTCGTTCGATCCAAAAACATATACTTTACCATTTAAAGAACAAGCGGTCGCTCTAACATGCGGACGATGCATTTTGGGAAGTTCAACCCAAGTTGGTTTCCTTTTATCGTAGAAATACGCAGATGAAGGTTGCTCGTTTGCTTCTTCTGACGTACCACCAATCAGATAAAAAAGATTATTCAACGAAGTAACACCAGAATTCGCCGATTTCACTGGAGCATTACGCGTTTCGTACCACTTATCTAATTCGAAATAATACATCGATATACCCGATCTGTAAGGCGAAATTTTCGATTCATATAACACGACGTTTTCATTCAGAGCTGATAAACGATACTCTACGTGATTAATTGGAGGCTTTTTGAGAGATTTGTTGTCTACAAAAAATTCAACAAATGGGTACTTAGTTCTTGAATAAGTGAGAAAACACTGTCGGTCGTCAATTCGAACCGTCTTCAACATATCGCATTCGCGGACCACGATATCGTCGAATTCCCATTTTTCATTTTTATCACGAACTAGTATCCCTTTGGGATTGAGGTAGAGTTTGATTGAACTGCCCTCGAGTTTAATTTTTTTTGGCTCGTTTGAATCAGGTTCTGAGGTACGTTTAACACTGTTAATCCCATTCGAGATTAATTCCGCCAACAATTGCGCTGAAACTTTCTTTAAATCGATCAATTTTAAGAGATCATCCAGATACTTGGCTTTATCGGGAGTAGATGCCCATTTGGTGATTATTTGCACTATTACATCAGCGTTGTGCATTCTGGTAGCGTAAACAATAATAGAACGAAATATGTTTAAGGGTAATTTCATCAAATATTTCGATTTATGCGAATCTGACAATACTTCTGCTGCCATTTTTTCCACATAGATTAACGTATCTTTGCATTCCAAACGGTCTAAGAGTGAACATATTTCAACAAGGTGTTCAATTTTTATACCACACCTTATCAAAAATTTTTCGCAAATGTCTATCAATTCTTTCATTTCTAGGGAGTCGGCGATTCTTAATACTTGCATATAATTTTCACGGGTCAAGGTTATTTTACCGCTATACATGAAATCAAGCGCTTCTCCGAAACTTTCACTTTTAAAATCACTTAAAACTATTTCAAAGGGTTGAACATTCTTCAATTTGGCGGCGAAATGCTTCTCGAAGAAAGCTGACCTCATGGCTAACATCGTCAAATGACATTCGTAAGTTTTAGTGCCAACCTTCACTACCACGTCTGTGAATTTCTTCGCTTTGCGCCAAACGTCGAACAAATGCCATTTTGGAACCACTCTGTAGGGATCTGGAAAACAATTTGGTACTAAAATGGAGTTCGAGTGTATTGTTACCAACATGCATATTTCCTTGGCTGCTTATTAAGAGGGAATTTGGGGCTTAGCCTATATGGGGTTCTATCGGACGTAGGATATGTAGAAAATGTAATCATTCCTCATCCTTCTCATACCAAGAAGTGCAGTGCTGTGGTTAGAAAGATAATAGATGGATAACCATGGTAGAGTTACTATGGAGCGCTAAGAAGGAGATGAAAAAACAGGTCATGAAAAGGGTTGTGAGGTGAGCATTACATCCCTTCCTAAATGGAAGCAAGATAAAGTTTTTATAAAATAAAATAAAAATGTAAGCACCCATGTCGCATTACTGGAGCTGAGTTTCTAACTGGGGCTTGTTCTGGTTTGGTAATAACGTTGCTAAACTCTTCATGACTACAGGCCACACCCTATACCAATTCTGAAAACCCCTACACTATCGCTTCCAAACGACTTAAGAAGTTGAATTTGGAACAAACGTAGCAATTTCTTGCAATGAAATAATCATATGAACACATACTTCTCAAATTATCTTCAAATCTTATGATCCACCATTCTGGATCCATTTTGACTCAAATTGAAGAGGTCATATTCTGGTCACTAACTAATCCTACACACGAAGTTTGACCTTTCTAGGCCGATTTGATGATGAGATATTTCCTGCAGCAATTTCCCCTACAAAAGCCGCTTTTTGCTCCAACTCCCCTCCAAATTCACTTGGGGAGCTAAAATCAGAATAAGTTACGTCACTTGGGCTCATTTTATCATATGAAATGGCTATAAAAAATTTTCGAACTCTCGTCTAGGTCTATTCCACCACATTTCAAGTTGGATAACCTCTCCCTCTCCCCTTCCAACAGCATGTATGGAAGTGAATTGGGTATAGTATAGTAATAGTATACATCTTATCCCCAATAATGTATAGTAATAGTATACATCTTATCCCCAATAATCATATGAGTTCATAGTAATTACATTTTTACAAACTTAAAGCTCTTCAAGCTTCATTGAAATTTTGATAATTCGCCATTTTGGATTCATTTTGATCCAAATTGCAGTGGTTATATTCTGGTCACCAACTAACCGCACACACAAAGTTTGACTTTCCTAGGTTGATTTGATGAGTAAATATAGAAGATTCAAGAAATTTCATAACTCAGAACTTCCTCAAAAAAAACATTTTTTGCTCCAACTTCCCTCCACATTCACTTGAGACGCTCAAATTTGGAAATGTTGATGTCCGTGAATCACTCTTTTATATGAGATCAAAAACGTAAAATTTGAGCCATTTGTTCCTTCTCTAGCCTTCCTCAAAATCTGAGTGATCCGCCATTTTCAATTTCATCGAAAAAACAAAGAAGGTATTTTTTTTGCATTTTTAAGAAGACTCTCTCACTTAGTTTTGAGCATCCGCCAGCACTACGCGTGGGCATAAAGATTTTATGAATTTCATACAATTTCCTCAAAAAGGCGTTTTTGGCTTCAATCAAAAAAGAAAAATTTGAGCTATTTTCCCCTTCTTCAGCACCCTTCAAAATGAGTGATCCGTCCTTTTGAATTTTGTCGAAAAACAAGAGAGGTCATTTTTTGGAATTTTTAAGAAGAGCCTCTTACCAAGTTTTGAGCAAATTTCATGAATATTCGCCTGCGCTACGCGTGCCCTAAAAAAATATATCATTTTATATACCGTGCGTCCCGTTGATCTTCGACCCCCTCAGCGCAAAAATCTCTCTCGAGTGACTTTAATAAAAGTATTTTGGATTCGCTGTGTAGTAACACTGTCTAATGGAGATCCTGAATCATTGTTACCACACAACGAATCCAAAATACTTGTGGTTTTTGCGCTAAGGGGGTCGAAGATGAATCGGAGCACGGCATACCAAAATGTTGGACATTCGCCAGATGATTACAAATGATTTGAAACACACAGATCAGAAGACCGCACACTCCCTCGATCACTCTTTCCCAAATCAGGTAGGCTGTAATAGCTATCATTTTCAAGTTGAAAACTCAACTAAAAAAATCAGCCATCTGAGGGTATAAAACTTTTTCATTTCCCTGAAAAAAATCAATTTAGTATATTTTTAAAAATGAAAAAGGAAAATATTAAGCTCAATTTTCATTTCACAAAGTTTTCTAAAAATATCACATTCTCGCTTTAAAATGACTTTGCATTAGCATTAGAAAGTTTAGAGTTTACGAACCTACGTGGAAAAAAATCGAGTGTATTTTGATCTTGCGCATGCCTGAGGTCCTTTATCACATTCATGTTATTCTAATTTTAAGTAGTACTATGGATGTCCCCTTGCCGCACTATTTAGCGCGAAATAAATTTGCGCATGCGCATTTTGAATTTAGTCACTAGTGTTCTGAGAAAATCTGTGTAATGTATCACCGTTTCTGGGTTGGCATTTGCCTCTTGCTAGCTCGGTCCATCTAGTATAATTATAGTCAAAGGTACCGACAGAAGAAATGATTATGAAACAAATGTGTTAAGAAATAATATTTTCGTCGCACTTTATCAGTTCTTCACAACAACTAATCTACATAAATTTTCTAAAGTTGAAACAGTTTTCTCGATTCATATTCAAGATGAACATTGAAAATACATAAATCTACAACTTATGAAAACATCATCAGTGTAGCGAAACATTCATTGTTCATCATTTCTTTTTTATTCGAGTTTTTTTTCTTTTTTTCGAAAAATAATCATTTGATTGAAATGATCTTGCGCATGATTTCTGCATTATTGGTGAAGACGGAGAACCTCCTACTTACACTTACATTACTAGATGAAGATTTGAAATATCTTTTGAAATGGGCTTTTGACAGGTAAATGCCAGTGTAATCTAATATGTTGTATAATGTACCTACCGTTGAGAAAGAAAAACCAGCTTAGGAAAATATTTTTGCATTTGGCATTTTTCACTAGGCATTCATTTCATGAATAATATAAATTTCCTTTTGAGAGTTGAAATCAATAATCTACTTAATTCAAATTTAAAGAAATACATCATGGCTTCTGCACGCTCTTATAATTTGGTGACTAGCATAACACGCCGCAGGATGAAAAAATAATTCTTCATTCTTCATCATTTTATAAAGAGCAACAGATAGAAATATTTGAATCTGGTATTTCATCTAAGATTAGCTCAATTGCTCAAACTTGAGAACGAATATTTTCAATGCATGGATAGCATTCACACTTTTACGGTTTGTTCACCATGTATTTCAATACAATATAGCGTAAGATAGATTACATAAGTACGGTCAATGCTTAGTTGCTTACCACTCATTATGAGAGAATTTTACTTGGGATTGCTGCAACCAAACACAAAATATCCACGAAGAATGATATAACAAGTGTTTAGGATTAGGACACGGATCATTTACCAGCAGCAACACAATACTTTCCACGAAATGGCTTCAATTCCAAACAAAACTTCTGCGAGCCAGAACTGAAATAAAAGTACATATATCGTTCGCCAATGTTTTAATCCTGAAGAGTATGTACTTAGGACTTTGTAATCCGAAGATTCGAACCAACGCGAAGAATAACGAAACCAAAAACTTAAATAGTTCAGAAAAGCGAACTCAAAATCCTCGTAATGATTTTAGTTCCACATGTACATGTCCACATTAGAAAATGACAATAGGGCAATACAAACAATATGCAGAGGAAGGGTAACGCTCACTAGACGCTTGTTGTTCGCTGTATGAAAAAAAATGACCTTGAATTTGATGGGCTCTCCCTCCACTAATTTATATCGTTTTTCTTCATTTCCGTTTTCCCCTTTCCAAGTCCAACATAGCTTGAGACTTTTTGACAGCGCAAAGTTAGGCAACAATTCATACATGGTTACTCAAAATGTGGATTGTATTACAAAGTAGGTAAATATGTTATTACCTATTAGCTCATCGAAGTTAGCACTTAGCAGGAAACCAACGTCCCTTTACTAGAGGTCGGATGGTAACCGCAAAATCGGCCTTTTAAAAAGCGCATAATCTGATTGGCATTCCGAAATTTGACGTCACCTGGCGGAGCTAATAACGCGCGTCGTATGTAATTTAAACGGGAAGTTCATATTTGTTAATAGTATTTCTAAATTTTTTCGAAAACCACTCCATTAACAAAAAAATTTGTAAGAACTTAACTTGAAGGATATTAAATTTTCTATCATATGCATATTTTATATTTGTAAATTATTCATTCTATCTAGCAAAATAAATGATTCCATTCTTCATCATAATTATAATCACTCCCAAGTTGCAAAATTTTTTATAACTTCAAGTTCACGTTACTCGAAATTTTCAGCGGGACTATAGGGTTTTTAAATTGCAGTCTTATAGAAAATTTTACGCTCTTTCTAATGGTGTATAATAAAAATATTTTTGATCAATATTTTTACTACATATGGATGTTTTGAATTCGAAAAGGTATCTTAGCTATGAAAACACGTACTTTTTGTAACTTCATATTCACGTTACTCAAAATTTTGAGCGATACCATAGGGTTTTTAAATTTGCTATCTTATAGAAAATATTACGCTCTTTCCAATGGTGTATAATAAAAAATATTTTTGATCAATATTTTTACTACATATGGAGGTTTTAAATTCAAAAAAAGTATTTTAGCTACGAAGTGCGTACTTTTTATAACTTCACATTCACGTTAGGTACTCAAAATTTTGAGCGATATCATAGGGTTTTTAAATTCTCATCTTATAGAAAATTTCATGCTTTTTCCAATGGTGTATACTAAAAATCTTTTTGGTCAATATTTCTACTTAATATGGGGTTTTAAATGTTGAAAATCGTAGATTACTTATATGAAAACACGTATTTTTCGTAACTTAATATCCTCGACACTTAATTGATTTTGATTTTGAAATTGAAAATGATATTATCACTACAATTTCCTTTACAGGGCGATGGCGAAAAAATGACATGCAATCACAATCATACATACTTACATAGCTACTGCTGCATAAAACTGTAAAAGTAATGTTTTGGGCTTGAAAATTTAAAAATAATGATGAAAATTAGTTGAAAATTTTTTTGAATTCACTTAGCCTTTTAACTAGTAAGTTGCGAGAAAAAAATTTCTGATAAGACTTGAAAAATCCATGAAATTTTACTAATTTCTTTTGTTACTTGTTTGTTACATATTCATAAATATATTGAATTATCAATTTTGGAAATTGAAATAATATTACCTAGCCAAACATTTTGAATAACTATATAAATTAGCAAATGCATTATGAAATTCTAAGTATCTATAAGTTATTAAAAAAGAAAACAAAACAAAAAAACGAATGAATGAACTCTCTCAAAAATATTAATTTGTATTATTAAACATTATAAAATTTTACTTGCGCCTACGCTGGTGTCATATTTACTTTTCATTATACACTTATAAATACGCAAGAATTATTTAATCATCAATTTAAAAATATGCATCATTTAGGAAATTCGTTGGCTTCATTGCACTAACTTTTCACTCGCGTATTATGAAGTGCAGGTTGCTTGTCAATAATACGTGAAGGAAAAGTTCACAAAGCGGAGTTCGCGCAGATGGTCAACTGCACCAAAATTTGAAGGGAGTAGTGGGCGACCAAACTAGAACAAAGAAGGTAAAAGCACACTGCTCCATTTAAAATTTTTACAGCCTGCTGCGTGAATAACTAGCAGAAAGGAATCAGCTTAGAAACAGTCACATAAAATGTCGCGGTATTTATTGCAAGACAATAAAACTTGACAAGGGGTTACCAAACCAAACACGTGGTATTGGAATTTGTCCTTCGATTTATCACGTTTCCGTCGTATTTCTAATTTTCAAAAAGAAATGCCTCTTATTTCTTTCTTTATTATAATTATGCACTTTACAGATGACTGTTACATCGTGTTTGACTGAGTCATTATGTTAACTGCGTATTTTAGGGTAGGTATAAACCTTTTCAAACCATTTGATTTTTTTTTTTTTTTTTTTTAAGAGAAACCTAAAATGCGCATCTGGTAATTAACTATCGCTTTTATTGCTTAACAATCAAAAACGCGATCTTTGCAAACTGTAAAATATAATGCAATCAGTAATGGTACGCTCCAAGTGTTGGACAAAAACATTGAATATTTCGAATGTGCAATGTTCACATTTTATGTCTGTTGCCGATAATACACATTTACTTTTATTTCGTAAATTGACGAGAATTCGTCCGTTCAACATTGGATATTTTAAATGTGCAATGTTCACATTTTAATATGCTTGTTGCTACGATAACGCACATGTGTATTTACATTTCATCAATCGATGAGAATTCACCACTTCGTATTTATTAGAAGTTTTACGAAAGGATATGTAATTGGATGGGATACTGGTTGCGTCTTTCCATTTTTATTTTTCTGAATGAACATCGTTCAATAGGTTCATTTTCAAAAAAAAAATGGTAAGCACAAGCGAGTAACGCATTTGTTTACTTCAGGTAGGAAGAGACTATTCACTGTAGAAATTCCATACTTTCGTCGTTAAACCACTCGTACTATGGGTTCAGTATTTTGACGATTGATAGAATTCTAATGTGGATGTTTATGTTTAGCTCATTTATATGCATATGACGTACATTGATATGCAACTAATAAATGAGTGGCTGATTATGATTCGCATCGTTTATGTAGTATTCGTGCGTAATACTATGTGAATATAACGTACGTCTCATCAGCGATCGTATGCATCTGACCAGTCTCTGTTAGGTAGGTTATAAATACCCAGTTACCTATCATAGTCATAATTTTATGCAGTTCACTTCCTTAGCCCTGCTTTATGTTTTGGTAGGTAACTATGGTATAGTCTTATTAAGGATAAGAGATTCTATTCCTGCTATTTATGTACAATTCACGTGTTTTGAATTGTTGCATTAGTCAGGTTATAGAAATTAATATTTTAGATTACAGGAAAGTATTGGTGAATTTTTTTTTTTTTTTTTTCGTTGTTGTGTTGAATTTCAAAGTCAATCAACAGCAGTTACGCCCCCTAAAATTACACTGTCATCCGACACTAGTTATGAGCGCATAGTACTTTTAATCCAGAGACCTGGCCATGGTACACGGGATGCCTATGGTCATAACATCGGTAGTGTATTGAAGGGTAATGCAATTTCCATACAACAGAAAACTCTGGAGTATGTTCCTTGCACTTGTTGATTGGGCTTCGATTCTGATGTTGATATAAAATTAGGCATTTTTGTTATCTATTATAACCGAATAGATATGATCAGGGATGGACTGAGCGGGGGTGTGTGGGGGGGTGCTTACCCCCCAGAGGTTTTGCGCAGTCGGCAAAAGTCGGCAAATCGACATTGGTGAGAAAAATTCGACAATTCCTGTTTCACTTGTGTCAGTAACAGCGAAAATTTAACAATAAATAATTAAATCAAGCAAAGAAACATAAATGTATTTGCGCATTGTTTTGCTTACTCTGCTCGAAGCTTTTCTATTTCCGAATTTTGTCTACGCTAGGAGTGGTAATGTCGCCATCTGAGAAGGAGATACTGAATATCGGAAATGAACGAGATTAATGAAAACTGATGTTCCATTAAAATTAATATTGTTTTAGTTCAGTTTCAATTGATATTTTTATGGTTTAAATTTATCTCAAAATAATGCTGGAGAATTGGAAACTGGAGAAGTACTCAGTCCCTTGAGTGATAACAACTTTTTTCATTCTCAACAAAAAAAAACCTACTTAATATTTTTGGATTTATTTTTTTTATTGATTTTTTTTTAATTTAAACTTATTGTTTTTCCATCATTTTAAATTTTTTTTATTGTTTTGTTTTAAATTGTTGAATATTTTATCGCCTTGGTTTCATTTTTCCTTATTTATTCGAATCTAGTTTTTTAGTTTTTAGGTTTTCATTTTTTTTTTTCGTTATACCGGGTGACTACTTGATTAGAGCACCCAACGAGACAAAATTAGCTAAAGGTGAAACAATTCAATACATTTATGTATTTTTGACAACAAAAGTATAATTTAAAATTTTGTATTTTATTTTACGATAGACGCTTTTAAGCATTAAATAAATTTTATTTATGTCATTTATTCTTGCTAATATCATCCAAATATATAATTTATTTCTATGAGTGTAAGATTTTTGCGCTTGGGGCTCCAATCAAGTAATCACCGGTATTTTAGCAATTATCTTCAGTTCGAAACATTACTCCATTTTTGTACATTTGTTTTCATCTTATAATTTTTTCTTTTTTTCATGATATCTTTCATTGTTGCATTTTTTAGTTTTCGGAATTTTTCATTTTTAACAATATTATTGTTTAATTTTTAGACTTCCCAACTTGTTTGCTTTCTAATTTTTGGATTTTTTTTTATTACTAAAAATTTTTCTATTTTATTACGTTGTTTTGTGATATGGATTTTTTTTAATTTATCCATTTTCCCATCAATGTTTTCTTTAATTCTTGAATTTCCTTTGTTTTTTTTTTTTAATTTGAAAAAAATCAATTTTTAGATATTCTTTATATTTCTGGTTTTGCATTTAAAAAACATTTTTGTTCTTTTCTGATTTTTTATATTTTTTTTTTTTGATTTCTGTATTATCTTAAGAAATTACTTCGTGACTTGATAGTTTTGAAAATTCAACATCCCTTTTTATTCACCAAAATTCAAAATGATTCAGAATATCCATTTTACATTATCAAAATAATTAAACTTATACCGTGTATCACCTTCTCAGGCAGTTCGAAAAACGACCGCACTTTGATTTTTTTAATTGCTTCTCTGTGTTCTTTGAATTCTTAGGCAAATATAAATGTGATATTACTCGTACATCAAATTACAAATCAATCAATCGTAGTCGGAAAATTGAAAATACCAGTCGGCATTTTTAGATTTTCACCCCCCCAGAGTGCCAAGGCTCGGCCCGTCTCTGGATATGATTCATATTTTATTGTTTATTTACAGCATATTTAATTTATCCTTTGGTCAGTTGATATGAGGTAATTGCGCATATGCAACCAGGGCGAAACTAGGGTAATTTATTGGGGGGGTGGACTACCTAAATTTTGCCGACTCAGTAAGGTTCAAATGATAGTTTTTGCCGACTCAGTTTTTTATATTATATCACTGTAATTATCAAATTTATTAAGTATTTGTGTGCAATACAAAAAACGATAAAACAAGAATAATAATAGGTACCTATTTATCCTATAACAAATAAGCGATTACATCGTTTTTCTTAAAAGATATATTAAAATGACAATATTTAACAGATAAAAACTAAAAGCAGTTATATATTTACTCTTCTTTTTTTTAAAAGTGACCATTTTTGCACTACGTGATTCAAATCAATTTTTTCGGTGACATCCTTCTCTACGTTTAGGAGCATTAGAGAAGTTAAGCGTTCGTTGGTCATGGTACTTCGTAAGTGATTTTTTATAATTTTCAGCTTACTGAAGCTACGCTCGTTACTCGCCACTGACACAGGTGCAGTAACTACAACTCGACAAAAATAATTTGCTGCAGGGAGAGGTTTTTTCAGAGTTTCACTCATTTTCATTATTTCGTTCATATTTTTCAAGTTTTCGCATTCATCGGAGAGGGTTTCTAGTTCTACTTGCACAGACAAACTATCGGTAAAAGGGCAATTTTGAACAATTTTGAGAATTTCCTCGACGTTTTGTTCAGTGCAAGCAGGGTTGAGCGTATTAAACAAAAATGTTTAAAACACGTGTTTAAAACGTGTTTTAAACGTGTAAAAAAAACAAAACGAAATTTTAAACAAAATTTTGTTTAAAATGTGTTTAAAACGTTTTTTTTTGTTTTAAACATGTTTTTTATTCTCCTCGTGTGTTTTTTTAAATTTCCGGTATTTAACCAAAGAAATACGATATATGAATAAGTTTACCAGAACTAGAACGCTAGAGACGAAAAATTTTCTCACTGCGGAGGCAACATCTAGAAAATCAAAATTTTCAATTTTCCAATTTTCAATTTTCATTTTTAATAATGCTTTATCATTTTGACCTTTCGTTAGTAGGTGTTTCTAATAACTTCAATGAAATAATTAAAACTTGTAAAACATTAATAATAATGGTTAATTAAAACTTGTAAAACATTAATAATAATGGTTCTTCTTCAAGAGAGAGAAAGAGAGAAAAAAACTGTTTAAAACTAGTTTTAAACAACGTTTTAAACATGTTTTTTTTTTTCATGAAGGTTTTTTGTTTTAAAACAGAAAACCTGTTTTAAAACAAAAAAAAACAGTTTTTTGTTTTTTTTTTTAAAAAAAAACGGTTTTTTAGCAACCCTGAGTGCAAGTAGCTCTTGTGAATGCGATTGTAAATGTTTTAAAAATAGGCATAATTAAATCGATTAATGCTGAAAGGTTATCTCGCGTTTCACTGATTAATACGTTCAAAACTTCTTTAAATTCTTTGCGATAAAATTGTTCCATAGTTAAAACAATGGCATTTTTGGGATTATCATCAATTTTTTTTGGAGGGATTCGTCTGCGGTGATGTTTAACATAATCAGTCTCGGCGTTGACATCCATTTTGGAGGAAAACATTTTGGCAGCTTCAATTAAATTCTTCATTTCGTCATCATTTGAAAGCATAGATTCAAAGGATTTAAGCGTACTTCTTATTACAACAGCAGCATCAATTATATTGAGTTCAGTCGATTCCAATGTTTCAGTTAGGATTTTTGATTTGTACATAATCGTTTTCATAAACATTAAAAAAACGATAAAATCAAAACTGAGCATAGATTTCTTCAAGCTTAATACCTGTGATTTTGTTTTATTATCAAAATTAGGAAGTTCTAAAATGTTATCCAATACCTCCAATATAGCTTCAAAAGAAGCCCAAACAGCTTTTAATATTTGAGCTCGAGCGGTCCATCTAGTTTTGGATAATTTAGCAAGTAGCAAAGAATTTTCTATTTTTGAAATTTCTTCCTTCAAACAGGAAAATCGTTTGGTACCACCAGAAAAAAAATTATACGATTGTAAGGTGTCGAACATGTTGGTAACAATAACACTAGCATTGCAACTATGCTCTAAAAATGTATTTAGACGATGCGCTTGACAAGGAATGTATGGAACGGTCCTTCCCAAAAGCTCAGATAATTTTTTTTGGACTCCTTGTTTCTCCCCGGACATAGAACTAGCATAATCATAAGATTGAAAAATTAGATGATCTGTTAGTATTTCGTGTTTATTTAGGCATTGCATGATGGTAGATGCTAGGCCAGCGGCAGTTTTGTCAGTTACTACAATAAGGTCGATGATTCGCTCCAAAACATTGCCTGCATCGTTCACATAACGCACAATAACCGGAAGTTCATCATCATGCGAAACATCAGGAGTAGTATCTGCCATCACTGTGAATAGTTTCGCATCATTGACTTCTCGCACAATACTGTTACGAACTTCGGTGGCCAGTAGGTCAATAAATTCATTTTGGGATTTAGAAGACAAATATGATGTTCTGTATGGTTGAAACTTAGCATTTTGAATTACAGATGCTTAATACAAACATATCATTTAATCCTTGATACCAAATTTGAGTGAAAAGAGTGAATACATTTCAAAAACACAGTCGTGAGGAATGCTAGAATGTCTAAAACTCTAAATCTTGATTTCAAATTTAAAAAAATTTGGCATAAATAAATATAATTATATTGTTTCAAAATTTATAAAAGTAAATGTGGCACTTTGAGATTTGAATTTAAAATGTTGAACATTTTATACCACAATTCATAAAGATTCACAATTGATTAGTATGTAATAATTAATATTCTTACTTACTTCTTACTTCTTAGTTTAACGTGCCATGTATTGCAACCTAGGCCAAAGACACGGAAAGGAAAAGGGGTTTCAAATTTTTAGGAAGAGTTGAGTTTGTTTTAATCATAATTCAAAAAAATAAAAATTTAATTTACCAATGCAGAACATTAAATAATATTAATTTCAAATTTCAAACGAAAAAGAAACGGATTCAAGAATTTATTTATAGCCGATGATAATGAAAATTAATCAAAATAAAAAAGTGAGCAAAATATTATCTACTTTAAATTATTATTAATAATTAAAATTTAAAATAATCAAAAAAATTATTCGGAGTTTTGGTAGGTATGGAGCGCTAGTGTAGTTGTAGGTATTACAAAATGATAAGAAAATTGAATGAGTGATTGAGTGATGCATCGGAAATATCAGAATATGAAATCTCGCAGGTGAATTTATAACTGAAGTATTAAGTTGAAGCTGAGTTTTATGCATTGCGATGTATGAAGGAACATTTATACAGTAGAAGGGATACAATTACAAAATCATTCTCATCTTATCTCGATATGGATTAATTTAAATTATTTCTTGACAATCGCGATTAATTACATGAACTTTTATCTTGTCGGAATGTCGTACTCATCAAAAGAAAAATTCGAAATTATCATAAATATGTAATGAAAAACACAACCATGAAAAGTATTTACATCAGAACTTTATAGAATAATGAAGGAAATCTATTATTAAACATTTGTGCAGCAAAGTAGATGATTTTTGTAATGATAACAAAAAAATTGCTGCTTCAGTTTCATTAAATGTTGACCGAGTGATACCATCATTTTGAATAGAGCTTTGTCTGAAACATGTAAGATTTTATACTGCATTATGCGGCAGATATGTACTCTAAATTAATAAAAAAAAAGTTGTAATCAACGAATTTCTTACTGGTATTATTTATTGATTAAAGAGACTCGAAAAGTAGAGTCCTCTAATCGTTTTCGCCTTTCCTCGCGTTTTTTCAATTTCTGTAATTTAACCGGAAATGGCGAAGTTGACGATATTTTTGGAAGATTTACTGATGGAAGAGCCGAAGATTTCAATCTTCTCTTATTAGATGACACATCTACGAAAGTTCTCATTAATATACTTATTTACAACTACAACATATATTATGTAGTGAACAGCTATAATAATTTTTTTCCAAACTTACTTTTAAAATCACTCTCAACAAAATGAGCGCTACAGACTCTCGCATACTTCGGAATTGATTTACTGATTTTAAGAACATGTTGCCATGTTTTTCGCAGTGGATTGTGAGTAGGGAAGGTATGGAGAGAAATAATCGGAGTACATCTGCAAAAAAAATTGCAACATTCAGGTAACGAAACAACAAGACTTGAAACTCTATAATCATTAAATTCTTACCTATTTCGGCATTGTGGAACACAACACATACATCTGCTTTTAAAAGCAGAGTTCCTGCGTCCAGCACAGGCATTTTTTCTACAATCATTGATGGGTCTTTAAAAACCAACAAATTTTTGGAAACTTTTTGAATTACCTTTCATTCGACATTGCAGTCGACTAACTAAGACATTTTCATGAACCACTTGAAAAAAATAACCATAAAATCAATTAAAATACAGTATGTTCCATTATCCTTCATATACAAAATACTAATGAATTTTGATAACGATCACTCATTCAAGTGCTTACTTGTTTCGTCGCTAGAGCGCGACTACTTTGCAATGAACGCCCGAATTGAAAAATATTTAAAAAATCTTTATAATGCCAACAGCAGTTTTGCCACTTATGGTACTGTTTAACCAATAAATTCTCTTACAAATTCGATGATGAAAAGGATTACTGTTTTTCGTAATGAATTAATTTTTATTTAGAGAATCACATTAATCATTGTCGCATACTATTATGTGATCATTTAAATTTTTCAAATGACGCAGAATAGTCATCAACTTTTGATGAAAAAACATTATAAAAAAAGTAAATTCACAAAATTGACTACATTTTTTTACACCTCTTACAAAATTGCAATGCTGCCATGCTGCCACAAAATTCTTCCTTTTTTGTTTTTTGGCTTATTTCATTTTTCATCCATTCAATTTTTCCAAACTTATTTTCGTAATAAATTTCGCCTAATTTCCTAATTGAAAAAAGTAAAGTTTAATTTTATCGTTTGTGATTTTTGTTTCATTTTATAATATAATTTTGTATAGATATTGATGTAAGCATCCGTGTTTCATGCCTATTACCCTACATTTTCGTACTCCACTTATCCGCACCGTGTTTTCATTTCAGTCTGTTTTCTTAATTTCTTCCGATAATGGGATGTTATTTAAAAGTCGCCGAGGACGAAGGAGAAGAACCAATTGAATTACCTCTCGAAGAAGATGGTACACTTCTTTTGTCAACATTGACTGCTCAATTTCCAGGCACTAGCGGTTTAAAATTTCGAACCGAATCGAATACATTCAGAGGTGTGCGATTAGCTGACGTGAAATTTCATCCGCCTGAAGATTCGTGGGGGGATACTATATATTATTGTGTTTTCTTGAAAGGTATAATTAAGTTAATTGTGCTTTTTACCATACCATCATCGAAATAATCGACACGATATTTTTCTACTCTTCAGAAAACAAACGAAAATCTGACGATAATAACGATAATCTGGTTGCTAAAACCAAACGTATATATTGCTTAAAATGTACGGATTTAATAGTTCTTGGAATACCGTGGGATTTATCTGAACATCGTTTGAGGACTTATTTCGAACAATTTGGAGAATTATTGATGGCAATGGTAAATAAATATTTTCTTAATTGTACCATTAATCCGTCTTTAATGAAATATTCAATTTGTACGTCAGATTAAAAAAGATTCGAAAACCGGTCAATCCAAAGGATATGGTTTTATTCGATTCGCCAATTACGAATCTCAAGTGCGAGCACTTTCGGCCAAACATAAAATCGATAATCGAGTGGTCACCGTGAGGATACCAATTTCACAGGTAAATTTATCTTTGAAAAATGTTTCAAATTCTCGAACACTTTTTATCACTTCTCTAAACTTCAGGAAGGTACCGTTCCATCGTCCAAAATATTCGTCGGTAGAGTAACTGAAGACATAACGGCCGAAGATCTTCTTCAATATTTCTCCAAATTCGGAGAAGTTATCGATATATTCATACCGAAACCATTTAGAGCGTTTGCTTTCGTAACATTCTTAGACGTACAGGTTGCTCAATCTTTGTTAGACGAAGATCATATCATCAAAGGTGTCTCTGTACATATCGGTGGCGCAGCTCCCAAAAATAATTCCAGGGCTAATTCCACAGATGGATTCAACAACGAAGGTTACTACTCCCCTCCGAATAAAAATGTTCGAAAAGATAAGCCGTGGAATAGTCCGAATTTCGAAAATCAAAATTTCCAACAAAATACTCAACAAAGTGCAACCGCTGGGTTATTGAATGCTTTAGGTATGAATCGAATGAAATATTCGCCTTATTTTGTAACTCGATGTTGAATAATCCCTTCTTCCAGGTAATCTAAATCCAGCCCTTATCGCCGCTTTAAATCAAGCCAGTTGGGAATTAATGAATAATACCACCACCAACACTCAACCTCCACCTGTTCCTCCTCAACCACCAATCAATACCAATTACCCTACACCATTGCCCGGTGGTAGTTCACCTTCGCGTCAGTACAATCCTGGGTATCCGGCTGCCAATCAGTTCCGTGAAAATTGGTGGAATAATGGCTACGCCAATAGTAGACCAAATGCTAATAATTTCAATAAGCCCGTAGGCAACGCCGCCAATGGATATTTCACGCGAAGGAAAAATTACATGTAAATTATCCTCCACCGGTACCGTGGTAGTATACGTTTACGGAAGTATGTATTAAATTTACTATTGCTTTAATTATTTTTTATTTTATACTATTGTTATTTCTAATCGCTGCAATTTATTCAACCTTTTATCTACAGCGTACTTTTGTTGCTTTCGTTACAGTCAATTTTCATAGTAGAAGTAATAAAACATTTTTCCCTTATTTTTCCCGATGTATCCGATGTCAATGATGAAATATTATGTGACTTGGATGTGTTAGATCTGAATGATTTGTTTCGTGACTGTGTTGTATGCGTGCGCGAATTTGATTTTTCATTAATTCTGTACAGTAATATAGAATATTGTTACGGCTTCATGATGGCGTTTCACGTTGTATTAAATATCTTATTACTATTTCGTATAATTACGTGGCTTCGCGATCCTTGCGATATGGATTCGAATGAATATTGTTTGCCTGAATGCATGAATATTTTATGTTTTATTTTATTACTATATTCAAAATAACATCTGAATTAAAATTTATTTTCTTGTCTTTATTTCTTCATTGACCTTTAAATGATGTCTTCAATTGATATGATTGTTTGAATGATGTATATAAATATGATATTTAGAAAATATGCTACACATATGTCTGATATCTGATGGTCGTGGTGATGGTGAAACTTGATCCTGAAAAGGTGAGTGGATGTGTAAACTGATTACATTCTATGAATTTTTGCGATTTTATTTTTGAATGAAATATGTTTACAGGTGTATGTGTGTGTGGGTTGATAAGATATGAATTTTGTGTAGGTACATAAATTATTAAAAAATATATGTATACAGCGACGTATTAAGTAAAAGACGATTTAGGTGAAACGTAGGGTACCAACATTTAGGAGCGCATTTAAAAATCGTACTTTTTAGAATAAAAATCATAGTTCATGAAAAAAAAAATAATGAATTGATGAATCAGAACCAGATTCACTTAATCGTAAGATAGTCGAAAAATTCAATAACATTGGACTGTCCCTCCAACACTATGCAATGCAACAAAAAATTTTTTTTATACGTAAATGCAAAATATGCGAAAGCAAATATTGGTCATTTTACTCAGAAAGAATCTTTAAACTTACAAGTATCTCAGATATACCGCTTCTTATTCGACGCTGACAAATATGTGATTTCATAAAAATCTGCTCCCTGATTATTAGTTAACATAGAATAGTTATGTATTTTTTATTGAAGTAAATAATTGAATTGTCAAATTTTTTCCGAAAAAATCGTTGCTAATGAGTAGACGTGCCTGAACAGCACAATAATTCGCTAACACCTGGAGTATAATAGGCTAAGATGGGTACCTTTGAAATTTTGCAAGCTCGTTTGAAATGCAGTTTGACCCTTCTGCTAAGCAATCGATGTCTTCATTATTGGCAATTAAGCTTGAAAGAAGGTGAAGTCAGAAATAACGGCCAATGAACTGATGTTTGGATTATTTGTGTGTGATGATCCCAATAACAACATTCCAAAATGTCCACTCAGATGTAGAGCTAACGCTAGGAGGGATCTTCAATCTCACCAATAAGTGATTTTTGACTCCCAAGTCTATAAGGGAGCCTTCGATTGAAAAAAAGTGCATTAAAAAAAAAGAATCTACGATGCATTCCTTCTCTATCAAATAAACTATTCTCTTACCTTGAAAATTTTAATCGAAGTGTGGAAAAGCATGGTTCAGAAAAAAATATTTTTCTTATTTTATTCAAATAGGCTATTTTACATCGTACATTTTTTAGAATACAATTCGAAATGAGGAAACAATGTTTAGTAGGTACTTTTCACTTTGGGGTTACAGTTACTTTCAAAAAATTAATTATGGAATATTGTGGCATGAAATTTTCATTTACCGAATGTTTAGGAGTTACTTATATAATTCGAATTCAACTCGGTGTAAATTCGTGTTTTAAAATGTAAAAAAGTGAAACATGGATTTTTAAATAAAAAATTACGTTAAAAATTAATCATTTTATAGAAAGTAAACATCACCGCTAAATTTGTATCTAACCTTTGAGTAGTAAAATAAAGCTTCTAATCAAAAAAAAAAAAATAGATTATTCAAAATTTAGTTTTTTGAATTAGAAAACAACAACAAAAAAACTTTTCAGCGAAGAATTGCATCGAATTCGAAAAATGTTATTTTTCATTTCCCCGTTGTTAACTATTGTTCACTGCTTTCACCACGTACTGAAAAAAGGGGAAAACGGACTACTTTAGAATATGATTATAGATACTACCAAAACACTCGTATTTGTCGTTTATGATAATCTCTGTGATCGATTTCATTATGTTTTAGTATTTCGTCAGTGCAAATAACGAAGAAGATGCTTTCACGAAAGCTGTCACAATCAACTTAAAATGATTGATCCTATCGAAGTTGATCATTGATTAAGTACCTATCTGGTAAAAATAATGTTTTATACTTTTACTGTTGCTGTTTTTTAAACACTTATACTTCGAACAATCAATCTCAAATTCATATCCGATCATTTTTGAAGGAAGAAACATTTTGTTTTCAGTTTTTTCAGAATGAAATAATTACCAAGAATACGATAACTAGCAAAAGCTAAGAACTAAGAATGATATTTCATAAATGGATTCCAGACGTTCTGAAATCGCGAGAAGTTAATATCGATGGAATAATACAAATGAACATTTTAATGAAATTTGTGATAAAATTTTGAAAAATACACTGTTGATCATGTTTGTTGATGTGTTAATGTGTTTATTTAAGATTCTGACAATGATATTATTCATCATTAGAACTTTCGGACGAAAATTTAAACAGCATATTTCATCACTAGCTTATGACTCGAGTTTACTTGGATATAAATTGTCAGAATTATTAACAAATTCATTCAAATGCTTAAATAAGTGAGAAATAAGATAAATACTATCTTATCAACTTCAAAAAATATGAAATAACGTTATTGTTTATCTTTTTTCATACATCACTGTCTTGTTGGCTGTATCAACAAATTTTTTCAGCCCGTGAAATTTTAATGAAGGACTCATAAAATTATCTCCTACTTTATGATAGTATAACAAATAAACGACACAATTATTGCGGTGGAAAGTTGTAATGTGTATTAATGGTTATGTTCGAGTAACATAATTATTTCAGGAAAACATTCCGCTATTATATTTATTCACAGCCGAGAACATTTAAAGTGTAACAAAAACTACGTGAATATTACGTTAATTTACACGAAGTATTTCTGATAACATCGTGGTAAAACGAATGCAGCGCTATGAACACTCGGAGAGTAATAACGTATTTTCTTCTTTTCCATTATTTCTTCCGATAGTATATACGCGGGTTTTTGAAAATCGGTATCCTAAAATAAAAATAATAGCCATAAATATACTATTTCATGCAAAGCTTAAAGTAATCTCTTGAAATAAAACATCATCGTTTACATACAGGATTAGTACTCCCTAAAACAAAACCGATTTGACCGCTTGGGTACGTGGGCACGCTCGCATAAGCGTATGCGCTTTTGGCAAAAACGTTTTTACAGTGAGTATAACTACTCGTAGATGTATCCAAATTACACCACACAGATCCAGCTTGCGAACAAATGATACCACCAGGGCGTAAAGCTTCTTTCATTAATTCGAAATACTCGCGTTGAAATAAACAATCGGCTGGTCCTACGAAAATTCAATTACCTTTTGGTAATTTTTTTCAAAATTCGCCATTCAATGAGCCTTCGCAAAAATCATATACGTACCGACAGGATCGGATGAATCGGTTATAATAACGTCGTATTTGTTTTTATTAGCTTTCATAAATTTAATACCATCGTCGATTATTAAATTGACTTTAGGGTCGTTATAACCGACGGCCATGCTGGGTAAATATTGTTTCGAAACTTCCACTACTCTTTCGTCTATTTCAACCTGATCTATGACTTCAACAGTAGGATGTTTGACAACTTCACGAGCAACACCTCCGTCTCCGCCACCGACGATTAGCACCTAAAAAGACGTAAAAATTGTATTTTTCGACATCTTATCGGTGTTAAATTACACCAACGTACAGTTTTCGGACAAGGGTGACTGCATAGTGGTAAAAATGATATCATTTCTTGATACGCAAATTCGTCCAATTCCGTACACTGAATAATACCATCGAGGATTAATGCCTTCCCATGATGCTTGCTGCAAGATATTCATCATTATTAAATCAAATCATTTGAATGGGTCATAAAAAATTCTTCCTTACGTTTGTAGCATCATTATATCCTGATATTTAGACTTTTCGGCATGAATAACATTATCAACTTCAAACGATAGGCAAACACCGGGCCACATGTCGCTTACTTCGCTGAACCATCCTTTCTTCAACGCGTCCATATTTTTCCTAGAAAATTGTATCCCAGTAAATTTCACTTTTGCTACTTGAAACAAAATATATTTCGATTCCCTAACAAACCTGGCCATTTTTATTTTTTTGTTTAAATAAAAAATTCAATTAGTAATACTTGTAACACCTGACGCTTAAAGCACAACTGCCACTCGACTAATGACTCGAAGACAGTCGAATAGCATTGAATAAGTATTGAAAGATAAAATACATTTTCCCAATTATATAATAAGCTGGTTTAAACATAAAGTAGTGTATTCTCGATAATAGTTACCAATTAGAACAGTTGATATGATTACAATGGCTGTTATCTGAAGTCAAAGTTCAAAAACGCAACTTGATCTTGTAACTATCGATTTGAACAATCAGAGTGATAAAAACTTTCAGAAATATTTCCTTTTCTTACTAATTAAACTGAAATTTGTCTAATTGATTTTTTTTTTCAAGCCGGAAAATGGAAATTGATAAGATCGAAACACTCGAAACACAAGATGTTTGGAACGATCCAAAGAAGACGGAAGGGTCGGATGAGGTAAGCATAAGACCAGTACAGTTTTTACTGCAATACCGTAATTACATGGTAATTTTAAATTAATTAAAAATTTAGGGGATGTTTTACAGAACTAGTAGGTAACGATTTTTTTTTTTTGAAAAAAAACGTGAAAATTCAAAATTATAACTTTTTTGATTCATCAAATTTCATTAATATATTTGTACTGTCTTGATCAGGGATTGCAAGTCAGCTTTAGCTTCAAATTTTAAGTCAAACTTTTTTTACTTCATGTTTAAACTGATTCTCGAAGGCCAGTTTCAAATTTAAAAAACACTCAACTTTTAATTTATTTTCAGATTTAAGGAATTTTCGCTTCCAGTTTCAGCATTAAGCTTTTTTGAGTGTACTATTCCTAGTCTTGATAGTTATTGCTTAAACCTGCGATTTAATTTTAGAAAATCACATTATTCAATATTCGTTTAACATATTATTTTCTTATTTACACAATCATGTAATTTTACAGAGAGTACATCTCCAAAATCCTTTTATTTGTCTTCTACCATACCTAACCTAACCTAACCGTCATAAAAGACTGGTGGAGTTATGACAGGCTTAACGCTTCACCACTCATATTCATCCCACCTCCTGACCTTTTCTCCTTCAACTTTCAACTCATTCTTACACCGGGAGAAACGGGATTTATAAGCTGCAGGGCTAATTTCTTTAACTTCAAAAATACAACAGTACCCACCACAAAATGAGTATTTCGAGACATAAATATAACGTTCTAATCACTGAATTCTTTTTTTTTTTTTATGAAAATTTTATTCATAAACACAATGCATTGAAAGTTACATCAACAAATACAAAAATAAACGGAACTTCGAAATTATGATTTTGGCAATGTTAGAAGAAAGCATCTACGTGAATAAAACTAAGGTAACAAATTAACAATTACTATCCTACGCATGTAAATAACGTAATCTAATATCACAAAATAATATCCTTCAAAATACGTTAACAGAATAGAGCAGCTCGATCGGAGTTTAAACAGTGTAAACGAATTTTAAAATGGTTTCGTTAGCATTACCTGCAATCTATTCGCTCAAATAAGTAATTATAGATACAAAATTAGTTTCAAATTTCCATCTAATCGTTGTTATTTACAATCACAGTACGATATCACAGATGGAGTCGTTGTGTGCAAATAAATGAAAATTTCTAAAGCTCGGAACTGTCGACACAGATCACAGAACAGAAATTTGGAGAGAAATTGTACAAATAAATGATTAACGAATACTGTAAAAGTTAAAGTGAAAAAAAAAAATAGCTATTCGGGAACCATTTTAAAGGACGAACTTCATGAAGACAATGAATGTTTTACAACATGTATATGCGTATAACTTATTCATGATTCCTGTAAATTTCATCTTCATTAATATGATTCATATATTATCTCAAGTTTCACTATAAAATTTATATTCACCTTTAATTTCAACAGCACAAATTCCAGCATAATAGACCATTTCGTGTCTTACTAATCAAGACGTTATTCATGTGTTACTCCATACCTTATGTATTCTTGCTGCTACAAACCTGCACATAACAGTGTTCAGTTACAAAGTATGTAATCATTTCTTCTAACGTAGTTACAAAACTCTTCGATTTCCTCTCTCTTCTAGGAAACCAAAGCTTATGAATGTGATTGAATCCTAAGCACAAATTGACAGAAAATATGAAATTAATGTTTTTAATTTTTACTCTTTCGTTATGTTTTACCTACACTTTTACTGCAATTTCATCCTTTTTAACAATTACGCAAATTTTTTTTCATGCAGTATCTTTACAAAAATCCAACATTTTTTTTTTTAATAAACAACTTATTGACAATGCATTTTCTTCATATGTGAAATTTACGTATTTCTAAGATTCCATATTTACTTACCATTCTTTATCAAGAAATCGCATTATCGGTGTTATGAGAAAATGGTTTTTCAACTACCATGATTTTTTCTGCCAAATCCAAGTAATTTAAAGCTTTAGTCATATACTTCGAGAAATCTTCTTGTTCGTCTGCATTGGCTGTATTGAATTTTTTAGCTTTAATTATATATGCTTTATATAACATATGAAGAGTTGTACCTAGAAACAATAAATTACATTATACTCAATCACAAAACACATGTCTACTAAAGTAAAGTACTATAAAAATGAAGTCACGACTCACAACTCCATCTTAGTTCATGAAAAATAAAAATAAAATAATAACAATAATAAATAAAAACCGTCGAAATTAGATATAAATGATCAAAAAATAAAATAAATTTAAAATTTATTCCATTACAAAAAATACTAAAAAATCGCTGTACTAGTGATAGCTCATTACTCTCAATTTTTCGCAATGTTTTAAGAGGAAATACAAAATAATAACTGCAAAAATTGTACGCTTAACTATAAGTCATTTCTCTATAACAATTTATTTGATGAACTAAGAAGGTATTGTCAATTGCGATTTCAAAGTAGGAGGAAGTGGCTTCAAAAATAGTGGTATCTCGGAATCCGAACATAATTGTCATTTTAATTTTTTTTTGAGAAATATTCAGGACGTATCCCAGAGCACTGGTAAAAAATTTTCGTTGATTTTTTTGGACTGGGGGAGGGGAGGGGGGAGTCCAGCAAAAATTACCTATACAAAATTTCTTACGAAAAAAGTTTTCACATAAGGATGGAATTACAATTAAAGACAACAGATATGGAAGATTCATGAAATTCCTTTTAGTAATTTCCCCTTAAAATTCACTTCAAAAACTAAAATCAGAATAAATAACTCACTTAGGCTCATTTTCTCACATAACATCACAATAAACAATTTTAGATCTCTTGTGTACCCCCAACATATTTTGTGTTCGATAACCCCTCTTACATTATGTCATCATGCGTAGAGGTGAATTTAGAATATAATATACTTGTTATTCCGAATAATCATATGAGCCCATATCACTCCATTTTTACTTATTTCAGGCTCGTAAAATTTTGACAATCCACCAATTTTCCTCGGAACCCTCGTTCTCAAATCTGGTTGGCTGTAATAGCTGCTATTTTCAAGTTACAAATTCAACTAAAAATATACCAGTATCTTTCTAATACACTTTATGTGATTATTTCACCACTGTACTATATTTCCTCTAAAATGCACGAGTCATGGAGGCTTTTACTCTCAACAGGGAACGACGTCTAAGATCTAGGGAGGAGAGCTTTCTGGAAAATGTTCATAACGATGTTCTGAACATTATTAAAAAAATACAAACATTTGATGGCAATGATATGCGAACAAATTCCCAGTTTTTTTCAACTAAAATCTACAAAACAGAATGCACACCTCTAATGATAGTATAGCCGGGTGCTATGATATCGAAAATGTGTAATATTTCTTTAAGCAATTTGATTTTATCCTCAATTCCAACGTAGTCAGAATCATGAAAGGTTTCTCCATTCAAACAATGAAGTAAATATTCGTATTTCATGTAAACCATGAAAGCGTGATTCTGGTGCAATTTTGTGGCATAGTTTTTCATCAGCTTTTCATACGTTTTCATCACAATTTCTGAATTCGTGTTCTCTTTTAATTTATTCAGCGCTCTTTCTATTTCATTATAGAGTACTTTTAAAGATCGATATGATTTTGTATACTTGCACTTCGTGCATTTCCAATTACTCTCGAAATCTGAAATTGAAAAATATGCCAGTAAGTAGTGATTGCTGGAATAAAATTTATTCGTAATTGTGAAATTTTAAATGCAACCTAAAGGATTCAAAGCGATCACTTCATCTTTACATTTCGGACATTTTAACGAACTGAAGTGCGATTCTAGTTCAGTGGCGTCTGCACATCTGCTACAAGCGCAGCTGAAGTAACTGAAATGTAATAAATCTTGCCTCCTTAAAAGAGTCGGCATGATTGGTCTAACTTTTGAACAGGTAAGTCTTTCTTTCTTTTTGATGTTTACTGCTGCTCTGATGTAAATTCTAGATTTAAAAAAATCGAATACAATACGCAATTACCATCCACAGATATATACAATGCGATAAATTGTAATTATGAACACATTACCTGAAATCTTCATTAGGTAGAATGACGTAAGTTGAATTTGGTACGCAATCGTGCGAGAAATAATTAGATGTGGCGTAAATACAACGTATATTATTTTTGAAGTTTGTAATTCGGAAGCTATTCGCATCAATAATAGCGCACACCTTATGAATGAGTTCTTCGCTGAATCTGAAATGAAACAAAACAACGTTCATGAACAAATCCAATCATATACAAACGCACAATTACATTTACTTACTGTTTTAATTTACATTTCTGTCGTATAAACTTAATCACAAACGACTCCTCATTTTGCCAGATTGGAGTATCACGACGTACATCCAAATTGTAATCTAGTTCTTCTATACTTTTCCATTTATCTGGAAATTTTTCTCGTAACAACAACGTCCTCAATGGCAGAATGCAATCGTATTGATGAAACTTGAATGTCTTCGATGAAAAACGTTGGTACAACATATTAGGGCATTTTCTAAATACTTCGCATTCGTTAGCTTTGTGCAATCTCAGTTTATCGCAGTATTCGTTGCAAATGGGCCATCCACAATCGTAACAAACAGCCGAACCATCCACGTTTATCCCACAACCCAAGCATATCGCCGATTTTGTACCTAAATTGGGTCCGAATATTAAAGTATCTTCGGTAAAAATAGCTTCGCCCATTTTTATAGTTCTGCTAGACGTTAAATATCTAAAATTACAAGCAACGTTATGGAATTCGAAATAAAATTAAATGCAAATTAATACTCTTTTTCGAGTGATTTCTTATCGATTTCATTTATGATATTAAGATATTTACTTGTTTTGGGCTTCATTTACATTTAATGTAAAAAGTTTATTATTTGAATCAGCCATTCTGTTAATCGAAGCGTAAAATGATAATGATGATAACTAAATAAGTTGAATTTAACAACAGTAACGACGAACGCGCACTTTCCGCCACCTCCATTTCACTTACAACAATTAACAATTGGTTGGAAATTTCAAATATCGCTTTATTTGTTTTTGTATGACGTCATCGTTAACGTATTTCATATTTCATGCAGAATTGCAGAGAGGAGCGATAACAATTGAAGCACGCCACCTTTACCTAAGCCATCATCTAAACCTAAACCCCCTCTCAACCAAGTTTAGAGATCAACACCTAACCGCTGCAAACCGAAATTATAAAATCAAAATTAACCTACAGGGCTACAGTCCTAACAAGTTTCCAAGATGTATCAGCGGGAGTCCTGGAGGATTTCGAGAATTATTTTCAGAATTTATATTTTGCTGATCTACAATGAGTTTAGGAAAGCGCTAGAGGAATGTTTTCAAGGGCATAAATTTGTTTATCCTCGAAAAATTTCAAGGCCGGCATTTTTTTTTTTTTTTTTTTTTAAAGAAAATTTATGCTTCATTTTGATCTTAACATTTCGACTGCTGCTTTTGCAAAGGGATTTTCAGTGTAATGAAGTATTTCACATTTTTGCTCATAAATTATGATGTTTTATTTCAGAAATTAAAATTTCGAAGATGAAGGTGAAGAGGGTTTTAAGACAAATTTTTTCTGTGGCGGCAAGCCTAATAATTGACTTCGGGGCGGCGAAATCCTTAACGCGGTCCTGAAATATTTAAGAAACTAAGCTCAGTTGAAAGGAGTTCTGACCTGACATCCAAACTTCCTCCTGGCTATGGCCCAAAAAAGGAATGAACCGAGAAATTAAAAAATTTTCTTACTTTTAATAAGCCTGACTAGGAACGATATAAGTATAACCGTTTTTTAATGGACTTCCCAATTCGGACTTGCCTGATGGGGCTAAAGACTAATTTATTCAAAATATTGCGATTCACAATGGTTGGGGCCTGGGGGCATAGAAATGTTATACCTGATTCAACCCTTTTCTTGATTGAGGTTTCGCGGTTTTATGGGTCGCACATACTTACACCAGTTGCACACTTGCACAGTAGATCCTAAATGTAGAAATGTAATTAGTAATAATAATAAACAATACCTATGGACCATGTACTCATCCATTATCTCCAGCGTCCAGCCTTGTCTATTTCAACCTATTTTCTAAGGTTTTCTTTTTAAATTTTTGATTATTTTCATTTTTCACCTTTTGTTGATGGAATTTTGTTTAAAACTTTTAAACAACTATTTTCCAACCATCAGTTTTATACAAGTGAAAAAAAAGGAAAGAAACATTAAGAAATTTCAAATTAAAATATAAAATTTATTAATATTTTTTTGAAAAAAAAAAAAAAAATTCTTAAACCCGCCTCTCCCGAAAACTCAAGCGCTCTCTTTACGCATTTATATGAACAAATCACATTTTTATCTATTTGATTTCTGCGGATTTCTGTTATCAGCTCGAGCTTGCGATTTTCCATAACAGAAAAATAGATCATTACTGGAAATTGTATCCTTGAAAAACCTCACAAGATTAAAATTTTAGTAAACACCCGATTCATATTGTTTTGATGTCAATTTACCGCTAAATTAACATTCGATTCCTTTCATACAACACAATGAACACTCTGCGGCTACTTCCTTCTTTACCAAATCGGATTTCTCTTCTACCGGTAAGTATTATAATATATTCATTGTTTAGCTTTCTGCCAACTATAATAACATTTTAATTTCCAGTCCACTCGTCAATATGCTCCCAAAATCAGAAGGATGAAACGAGATAAAACAGAAGAACTACAAGCAGCAGCAGAGATTCCTAAAAACACCTTAAAGTACATTACCTCTCCATCTCAAAAAGAGAATGGAATACCTTACGCCGCTAAACCATTCAGAATGTTCCTCGAGAAAGGAAGAATTTACACGTGGTGCTTATGCGGTCAAAGTCGTACTCAGGTATATTTCTTTGCCAACAAAAAGATTACAGTTGTTATTTTCAAAGTATTCCTCACAAGTATCTTTTTCATTATAATTTACCAATTCCACAGCCTATATGTGATGCAACACATAGATTCTATTTGTGGGACATTAAACTACGACCTATCAGATTCAAAGTCGATGAATCCAAAGAATATTGGATATGTTGTTGCAAACAGACGAAGAATCGCCCATTTTGCGACGGTTCGCATCGATCGCCTGAAATTCAAGAATCATGTAAACATAAATTCAATTGTATTGGTTAACTATACGTCAGTTTAATATTCGTATTTCTTGTTAGGTTTTTAATAAAAAATAAAATAAAATTCGTTAATGTAAGATTGTTTTATTTTACATTCTATATTGTAATAAATTCCGTATAAAGGTAGAAATGAAACTTCGCTTGAAAACATAGTACACATTTCTAAATTATAAAGCGAAACATTCCAATGGAAAACATAAAAAGCCAATCTACGACAATTTACGTACCTTATACACGTCACAAAGAGGCGAAAAATAAAATAAAAATATATTATGTAACTGCAAATTGTAAAATCACATTTTATTATACGCTTACGATAAAACCTTAACATAACATATTTTCAATAGAAATTTTCAAATGCGGCTACACCTTTGCCATATTTTCGCCTATCTTCAAAAAATCCATGAACTTTGAGTGATGTTTATTTAAAAAAAAAGGTATTTTTATATTTTGTTCACCGAAGACACCAAAAAAAAAAATATATAGAAGGAAATCAAACAAGGGTTACACGAACATAGGAACCATAACGTTTGTTTCATTTTGTTTTATAAAAAATACATTATTATTTAAACAGTAACGTTTAATCGCTTAAAAATACTTCAATGTGCGATTCTTGAAATACAATAAACCCATGCGATACATTTTGCGCGAACTTGAAGAGTAATTTTTTTTATTCGTAATACTGATCTATCATTCTCATTCGTGTCACCGTGGCCGTGCCGAATAGTCAATCACCAATCGATTCACAATATACATTTTAAAAATACACGTACTAAGTAAGTATAATACTCGTAAAAAGTAAATGAAATTTTAACAATAATTCACCTCGACGAAGAATACCTTTACGTCGTTCTTATATTCCCGTCAAAGAAAAAATAAGCCTCTGATTAACGAGGAACCTTTGGCAAATACACTACATAAAAGAATCTACTTACAAAATAATACGTAAATACTGACTAAATAATTCATACATAAATAAAGAAAAAGAAGAAAAATAAAAACAAAGGAAAAGTACCAATAGTAAGGGTAACACAAAAAACCTTGGCTATCAATATCATTCGATAGCTTTTGATAAAAATTCAATAAACCGTTTTCCATATTGTTCCGGATCGCAGGTAGAAATACCGTCTACATTGCCTCCGTATTTTACAGTCTTGGCTGCTTTAGCGGCTTGCTTTTTCACGCCGTAATGGGTTAATACATCTATTAAGGCGATAAAATAGATCTCTTTAACGGGAGCGTCTGTCAAAAAAAGAAGAATTAAATAATTATTAAAAAAAAAAAAAACCAAAACAAGCGATTATGCTGCATTACTGGAGCTGAGTTTTGAACAGAGGTTGGTTCAAATTTACAGATAATGTTAAATTTTTCATGCCAATACCAATGGCCCTACCTATTCCCTCAAACACTACGAAGCTGACTTAACGATATGTAATACTCCTTGCCCATAGAAATCACATGACCAATTGATCATATATTTATCAAATTTCATCAATTTAAGATGCTTCAATATTTCCAAGCTTGAAACTTGAAGGTTTAGATATAAAATATGAGTAGTACAGTACCACAAGTTTTCATCTTACGAAAAATTGAAAAATAACTATTTCATGCATTCTTATTCATTTTTTAACCTAGTTTTTCATGATGAACATTGAAAAATTACTAAAAAATTTTTTCCTAGCTTCAATAGTAAAATTTCTTATTTTATCTATCCTTATCACTGCTGACTCGCTGTTTACTTGCCAAAATCCAGTTAAATTTTGTTAATAATTCATTCCTTACGATAATAAATAAGAAGAATATTTCGTTTGGAAATAGAAACATTTACTCGAGGGGGGGGGGCAACCTCATAAAATGCAATTTTGTAATATTTTTTATTTTATTTATTACTTCTCACTATGCTCATACCAACTTCATGGATAAAAAAACAGAAAAAAAAGTACTGTACCGATACTCTGTATCTGCAATTTTAGTGCAGTTCTATTTCACCAGATAGATTATTTTATATGATTGAAACTTCGACGTTGTTTTTATAGCATTCCAGCGCACTCAATCAGTAACAAAAATCGAGGTTTTGAGTAAAAAAAAACGAAATTATATGTTTTTCCACATTCAGTATGTGAGCAGATACCAAGTTTCAGAACTGTATCACTAATAAAGTATAAAAAAAAGGGGTGGAGGGTTGAAAATTTTGAAAAATAAAATAAGCCCGATTCTCCTTAAAATGGTTCGATTACTGAAAAAATGCTATTCACATAATGCATTTGATCATCATTAATCATTTGAGGCTATTATCAAATAATATACATTCTACCACAATTCTCAATATAAGTTTTCACTATGATATTCTTATACCCCTATAGAGGTTATTATCAAAATTGTTGCTGGGAACTTGGCAAGTGTATCATATCGTGCGACCAAGCGATCATTACACACCTAAGCGTGAAATTAATTACTCACCTACAAACAGAACATGAATTTTTCATTTCTTTTTTTTTTTTATTCGATAATCGATGATGAAAAGAATCATAAAATTTATTTTTAATTTCTAACATTTTTTTGCTCATCATTAATTAATTTAAATCAATTTTATCAAGAATCAGTGTTGCCGAATAAAGTAGCATAATTTATTAAAAGTGCAATATCAGACATAATTTTGATGAATAATGTTTAGAATGATTGTAAAACAAAATAATGGAGTTTTCATTACCTAATCAAAAAAAAAATTTTTTTTTTGAATCAGAGAATGTCCAAAAACTGGTATATTTACACTTCTGCTTTTGAGTGATTTTCATCCATACGCTTCATCGCTATGAACGGGGGGGGGGGGGAGGGAAAGGAGGAGAATATACATAAAGTATAGAGTGCTTCATCTCAGTATAATTCTCTAATGTATGATGGGTTTACTTATTCAAAAAATTCAAAGGTTCGAAATAAATCAATATGAAAGATATTTTCCTCCCATGATAATGATGAATTTCGAAAATTTCAATTTCCTCAACCACGATAGACAGAGTGCTGTTCACACCAAATTGTACGAAACATAATGTAGCATCACTGATGAAAAAAAATTGTCACGATAACAAATGCCTGAAACGCCAAATTCAAAGACCCCTCATCCCTCCTTCCCAAATCACGTATGCTTATAACAGCTGTAATTTTCCATTAAAAACTCAGCTAATAAAAATCATAAAAATTTTTTCGAAACTTCACGCACTGTCTGCACTAGGAATAGCGTAAATATCTAGCTCTGGAATAATATTCGTTATGTCATATTGCAAACTGATCTCCCTCATCAGGGTATGTGGCGAATCTGGCGGCGTAGAACACCACTGCATTCTCTCCGGATCTTCGCTGTCTTCGTCCTCTTCACCGATATCTCCGTTATCTTGTGGCTGTTCGGCACGTTCTTGCTCCGCTCTATTGCAATCGTGAATACCCAACAGTAACGAGTAATCCATCAAGTTCAGCTTCGTTAAAAACTACGCAATATGAATGAGATAAATAACCTTCGTGACATCAGTGCTCATTCCATTTTCATTAACTTACCTCAACATCGTGCGTTAATGTATTTAGTAATTTTTCTTTAGCTTCGTCGCCGATATAAATTTTCATACCTTCTTTAACGAAATCGTTATCTTTGAAGGTAGGTAGATCTTTTTCTTTCTCACGATCCGACGCTTCTCTATCAACCGTCGAACCTTTCAAGTCGAATTTTCTGCCAACGAAAATTATTCGTCAGTATTCACCCTTTCTTATAAACATTCCACGATTAAAAATTATCATTCGTCGTTTCACTACCGTATAATACCAAGCCATGGAATTTTGCCAGATTAAATAGCATTATGTTTAATGATAAACGTGCATAATAAAATCTAACAACCCAACTTGTGCCAATTTTCTGCATAATTGTCAAAAAAAAAAAAGCAGAATATAGAGAGACACTTGATTTCCCAATCTAGATCCAAGCTAATTCCTTTTACCGAATACCTTCCCTTTATTGTTTACCTGTGTGTAGCGAGATGACTACTAAATACATTACGCATAGCGACTAGATAATATTCAACACCATCGACTGTTAAACGATACAATCCCAAGTACTGCGGTAACAACGTTTTGCCGTGTCGTTCAACAATGTACTGAAATTAAATAAAATTAATCAAGTACTCGCAACACGTCACAAATGTCAAAGCATTCGTAATCCGGCTATCGCCACCATAAATATTTAACTACTTGATAAGAAATTGAAAATAAGTCATTAAAAGCGTTAATTTAATTACCAATATATTTTTAAAATCAAGGTCAATTTTTTTTTTTTTCAAAAACGCTAATTCAACATCAACGTTGAATATCTTACCGGATAATAGTGTTTCAAAAACGAATGCATTCTTTCCACTTCTTCTCTGGTTAGCGATTTTATGATAAATAGTTTGTCGTAAGATTGATAAAATTTAGCTCCCGATTTGCCCTGGGAATCGATGGCAATAGCTTGCGACCTGAAATTAATCCATATACATTCCCATCCGAGTACGCAGTGTTTTCACAATACCTCATACAAATTAATCGATAAAACTCGTATACCTGGTTAATGATTCTTTGTAATCCAGATCATCGATACCAAATCGTTCTCGTAAGTTTCGAAACAATAAGGGACAGTATTCTTTAACTTTAAAATGACTCGGCATATTTTCCCTAAGAAAAATTTGAAATCAATGAAACATATCTTACGCATATCTACTCCCTACAGCGATAATTTCAAGTATCACTTACTTATTGAATAAATGATTGTCCACCTTAACTTTAGAATACGCACGAAAATCATCCGGTAATAGCATAACTGGAATGGTAACGTGACTTAATTCGTTGATCTGTAGCACAACAAACCGAAGATGATAATACATGAGCGTAGATTAGGAATACGTGTAATAAACACCACTTACTGTGTGATTCACTCCCCACATGAAGACTGATAGTAATGGTTCATTGGCTCGGAAAAGTTTCACTTTTTGATGTTTTACTCGAAAATGCTTTTTCTTCAGTTTACTCAAGCCTCCTTGAATACCGGCATTCATTTTGAATGTAATAGAAAAACAAATAACAACGAACCGAAGATGGAGTGTAAACACTAGATTACTCAATTTACGAACAACATTGATCCGAGGATTGGTAAAGCAAACGAGTTAAAGAAGCTGAAATGATATTAGATTAGAGTGCGAAATGAAGTTTCACTAATGCAGAAAATCATTTACTAATTTTCTATACAAATGAAATTGCCCTTAGCCAAAAAATCGCAATATCACACCCATACAACAGTTAAAATGCACACACACTTGTACACAAACAATATTTTTTTTCACCTCCCACTTTGATGTTGATAAAAAAAAAATTGTAAGCGCTGAACTTTTCATGTGTTGATAATATGATAGCTTTAAATTCTCTAATTTGAAATTTCGAATTATTGAATTTTCAATTTTTCGGACGTCATAAGATGGTAATATATTTAAACGTGAAATTATTAAAGAGTTTCATATGTTTGAAAATATTTTTTTCAACTTGATTACCTCGATTAGAGAATAAAAAATTAATTGTTTGCCAATATTGCCATCAATATTTTTCATTTCATCGAGAGAATTTTCATGTTGGTAACAGTGATTTATTAAAAAAAAGGTTTCAAAATTTACAACATTCTTGTTTTTGTGTTGTTATTTTGTTTGGTTGTCAACTTAACAAGATTGAAAATTATCGCGAATAAATTTGAATTTTAAAATTTTTGAATGTTTTCATTTTCGGATTTTCTCTTGAAAATAAAAAGAATTGATGAATAACATTTCCTGAAATTTGCAACTCAGGCTAATGAATTCTTGTGAACTTTGTGAGTACAATGTTCCAGTTTTCAGATGATGATGATTTAGATGTTGAAGTGAGAAAACGATTTTTTTTTTCTCATATAACTAGGATTTTTTTTCACCTGTCAATATTTTCAATTTTGTAGGATTTATTGAATTTACCTCACGAAAAATCCATCAACGACAATAAACATCGTACTGAGAGAACTTCCGACAGCTTTAAAGACTTGCTCGAAAATTGCGACGACGATGAGTTAATTCTTTCTGCCATCGAAAATGTCGATGATTCTATCACTCATCCTCAATCAAAGCCGAGCTTTGAAAACAAACCCAGAACTCCTAATTTGAAGGAAAAGACTATACGAAAAGAATGTGTAGGGATTAGCAATCAAAGTAAGCTGATCATTGAAAGGAATTCCTTTTCCGAAAATGAATGTCCATAATAAATTTTCACTCGCAGGTATAATCGAAAAGCATACAGCTTTAAGTAGCATTAAACACAAATTGCCAGTCACTAGTGATCTCGAAATTACTAAAGCTCCTAGAATCGAGTATGAAAGAAAATTTCCTGGTCCAGCTGGACTAATTCCGAAGAAGGTATGTATAAATTTTCCACATAGTTATAAGTACGAGACATAAAATGTTGGTATTTTTAATTTATTAAATTCTCTCATGTAGGTGTCTAAGCAGAATACTCCGGTCAAAGCTGAAATTTCAATTAATGGTTCACCTAAGGTGGTTTTCTCATATATTAGCTTTTTTAACCTACTTTCCGGGTTAAATCAATCTGTCATCTACTTTTATTAATTTAATAGGTCGACTTACCGTCTAATAATGTTATATTGGAAAATGGCTGTTGGGAACAACTTGTAACAGATATTGAAAATATTTCTTCAAAGTTGAAATCAATGCTTGACGAAAATACAGTCGTTTCAGTGAAACGAATGAATATTATCCACAACACACCGAGAAAATTACCATTTTTTGCTGCAGTAATTGTAAATATCGACTGTTCAGTTTGCGATCCTAGTATAATACTTAAAGATTCTTCAGGTATACTCCTCATCCAAGTTTGTAGAGAGCGTGTTAGAATTTCAAGTTTTAACTTTATGATCACATTACAGGAGAAATTCGCGGCACATTGCATAAAGATTTATGGGAAAATCACAATAGTTTACTAACAGTAGGAACAGCCTTGCTGATGAAACACGTCAGCGTGCTTAGTATCACCAATTCCAGAAAATTATACGTCAACGTTACCAGTAACAATATAGTGAAAATTTACACTCCACAACCAGGTGATGAATTTATGCTTTTCTCAACTTCCTCCATTTTTAGACGTATCGACTGATTTTCTTTTTTTCAGCTGGCTGTCCTGTGTTAATAACTCAACTCGCAGAAATTTCTGAACGAGATTTCATACAAGCAAAAAAATCTGATCGAATAGTATTCGAGGAAACTCATCCCAATAAAATGATCAATAATATACCGCCCAATCGATCACCATGGAGAAAGCCAACTGTTGCCCCGAAATCACTTACAATTCCTGTTACAAGCATTGAGACTGATAGTAAAATAGATGAAAATAAAGTTCCTTCTACCTCCAAATTTAAACCGAAACTCAACCAATTTGTAAAGCGATGTGAATCCGTTCAACTTTCGAATGAAAAGTTACCCATCCCTAATCAACACTTGAGTCATATTCAAGTCAGTAAAGATCTAATTTCCAACGAATTGGAAGGAATTGACGCTGACAGCTTATTTGGAGAATTTTGAATTGATAATTTTTTTTATATAAATAGTTTAGAGAAATGTTCATAAATGTGAAGTGAAACTCTTTTTTTGTAAAGATTTATATTATTTTGTTTTAAATGTTTAAAAGATTATAAATAAACGTTAAAAAATTGTATTTAAATGTTTACAAATCGTGCATTTCTCTTAAACGTCTAATAGCTGATCTCACTGATGTAGCGGCTGTCGTGGAATATATGTAAGCGCCTCCGGCCACGGTACGTTTACACCTTTTGCAAGACCAAATGCCTACGCAAGCTCTTTTCATGGATTCCTAAAAGAAACGATATTTTCTCGTATTCAATAACCATATTCATAGAACATGAAAGTATCCAAATTCGAAAGAACTTACTTTTCCGCAAAATGAGCAGGTGTATTTGGAGTGTTGGGTGATTTCAATTTTCTTCACCATCTTCCTGAGGGAAGCTCCGTAACGGGTACCATACTTTCCTACGATTCCAACCTTTTTGGTACGTTTGGCCTGAAAAGCGAAAGCATGAGAATTAGTTTATTTGCGAAACGAAAATGTTGAATGAAATGCAAAATCATGATGAAGTGTGAGAATTAATAAACTCCGCGAGGGGTAACAAATATAGTAGAGAAATTACTTACCATTTTTTATGATTTTTAAAATGAATAACACTTGACTAGGAAAATGTACGAGAACAATTCTTTAGTGACCGAAGGATATAACTACCAAACAAGATAAAATATCTACGTAACACACGCGGCCATAATTTTGAACCGAATAATACACCGTGTTTTTCAACTTTTCACTGTTCTCAGTGATTCCCAAGTTGCAAGTCCAAACGGGGTCAATTCAAATTCTTTTTCAATTTTATCTGTGATGTAATCTGTGACAACTAATGAAAAATGAATGATTTTTAATTTTTTTTTTAAATTATAAAAAAATTATATAAAAAGCATCTATTTTATAATTTTATTTGAACGTATTGCAGGAGCATGTAATTATCACTACTTGTACATATTTTATTGGACTAAATGATTAGCTATTTAATTTAGAATCACGAGGTCCTTTATTCGAAAACTGGTGAAGTAATTGTTTCATTTCTGAATTTAGTTTTTCCAAATTTTTTAATTCTTCTTGTAAAATGCATTTCTCTGAAAAATCATGCAATGCATTAATATTTAATAATGAAAGAAGAAGTAGCCAAGTAGATACTCAAATATTTAAGCGAAGTATTTTAATTATTCACCTTGAGCTGCATTCAAAAATTCTTCCAAGCATTTCTGAATCACATTCCAAAAATGTTCTTTTTCTTTGGAGAAATTTTGATTGAATTTTTCCCAGAACATTTCCACATCTGTTTGCGTTAAAATGCGAGATACCAAAAGTTTGTCTGTTGAAGTACACTTTTTTTCACTAATTGATGAAAAAATATTATATTACTAAGAAGTATATGCGTACATATGTGCTAGTTTTGATAAATATAAGTAAATATGTTTAACCTTGTTCGTTGTTTCATTTTGAGAATAAAATCTGACAAAGCATTTATTAAAGAGAACTGATCAATGTACCAAGAATGTTGAGAATTTTGGCATAAAATTTTTGGTATAGGTATTTCAAAACATTCATGTTCTCTACCTGAAAGTAGAGTAAGATGGAACTGTACTTACCATAATAATTATTACGAAAAATAAATATAATGCAATACATAAATCATTTTATATAGGTATTTTACTTGTGGTTTGAGGCGCTGATGAAGGTCTTTCTTGAGAATGCGTTTTTCTTCGATATCCGGAGCCGGTTCTTTTTATATTTTTCAGTGTTTCTTGATATTTTGAGAGAATGCTTTTCTTCGGACTATTATCTTTACAAGTTAGACATTCGATATGAGGGGTAACATACTTTTTTAATAATTCTAGCTGCGATTTTGTTTCTACTTTTATCACCTAATAAATAGAAAAAAAAGTTTTTTTGAATGTAGAGTCGGTCAAGGATTAAAGAAAGAAAAAAGTTGGGGATTGATACAAAGAACCAAATTAAAGCCCTTAATCGAAATTTAATATCCTTTTAATTCAAAAGCTAGGCGACTTATTAAAGAATAACATAATTGACTTAAGTTGTCTATTTTCCAATTTAAGGCATACAAGGGAAATTTTGTGCAAAGCAAGATGCCTACCTTTCAATCGAAGGCATGAATGTAACGAGATTTGCAATAAGCGAATTCAAATTAATCGAATACAACCCTTGTTGGGAGAATTTTTCAATACTTCAACAGCTCAATTCATCCTTGATCAATACTTACAGTGCTTTGTTAACATTACCTTTAAAATGTAATCGTAATTGACTAAACTTTGCTCATTTTCTGGTAATGTTTTCGTTAGTTCGTTGATTTGATAGCTGAGAAAATCTACATTCTTCGCTATTTCACGCAAAATGAATTTCGTAAGATTAATATCGGATGATAATCTCGGTAAAATAGATTTTTCTTCACTGATGTGGTCATCATTAAAATCTGGAAAAATACCTTCTTCTAAACCTCTAACTCATTCAATTATGAAACAATAATTATATTTACGACTGGAATGATGTCCAGTGGACCCTTGGAGTTGGGAGCCCCAGAGGCTAATTTCTAGCAAATTGAAAATATGATATTTTAAACTGAGAAAATCAATTTATAGGAAGTGAACAACTATAAGCTTGAACCATAATTATAATTATGAAACACTCGTAAAAAAAATAGTACAAATTTTTGTTTTTGTTTTTTTTTTTTGAAAAATGAGGAAAATAAGGTTATATCTACTCGTCAAATGATCCTCAAATAAGTGGAAAAATGTTCGCTCCTCAGTTTATAGAAGCGCTTCCAATGAAATAAAAACAAAGTTTTTAAACGTTTGAAAATATCAAAAAATTAATTTTTCGACAATTTGAAAGTTGTTTGTCATCAAAAATTATAATTTATGCCATCATCTAAATACAGAAAATATTTTCATCTCCCACTTTTAAAAAAGAATTTGTTGGGTCCATACTCTTTCAATATTGTTCAGAAAAAATACTAAAAATTAATAATAAATAATAACAGATTCAAAATTTCGAAAAAATTGATGATTAAAAATTTTTTCATTCTTTTGAAAACATTTTTTTTAACTTTCATATTTTTAACCTTCAAGGGACGAAAGAAAATCAGATGGAAGCTGAACATGGAAATAAGAAATATTTAAAGTAGATTCTCTTGTAAATCCAGCTCTGAACATATCATCAAATACATGCAAATATAGCAGATCGTTGAACCTTCATTTAGTAATTTATTATCCACCGTATTCTGAAACGCTAATTTTAAAGAAGGTAATTCGTTCAACTTCAAGAGTTTCAATTCTATTGGTTTCCATTCGACATGTAATACTTCTTCATGTATTTGTTCATCGGTATGAAATAACTGAAAATGAAATTCACTCCAATAGTTCACCTACGCTCAGATTGAAAAAAAAAGATCAACTTCTGAAATGAAATCACTTTTTACTTTTATGAGCAATTTCATGGCTCTTTTTTCATTAAGCTGCCACACTTTTTTAAATGTGTTTTCATTTGTTTCGCTTAATCGTCGTATTTTATCAGAATTACGTACAAAATCATCTTCAAAACTGGATAATTCGCGATTCACCTTATTCCATTCAATTTTGAATTTTTTTTCACATTCGCCAATTTTTTGGCGGAAGTCAGATAATATGTCTCGTAATCTATAAAAATAAATGTAAATATTTTATATTTTCTTCCAAAAAATCTCTATTCTAAATTCCAATCACCTGTTAATTTTCTGTTTTTGTTCAGATTTTATTTTTACCAGTTCCTTTTGTCTTTTTGTCAATACTAAATAATTATATTCCAATTTATGCTCGTCCAGCGCACACGATGCTTTAAGTTCTTCGAAATCTAATTGCAATTTCTACGCAACAAAACATAGAGGTAGATTAATGAAATCATAAAATGAAATTTGTATGGAAATAAAAAAATATGTATTAATAATTTGCGGACTTGTAATTCTTCCTCTAAACGATCTTTTGCGGTTGAATATTTTTCGAAATGTTCGCAGTACATATTATCAATTTCTTTTTCAAATTCGTTAACCATTTTAGCTCGAGCATCCATATCATGAACCTCTTCTCTTTCGTATTTCTCGTTCAACAGTTGCCATTCAGATTGATATTTTTCCAAAATTTTTGCCCTCTCTTCTACAACAGTTTCCTGTAAATAGGTAAATTTTTCAAAAGATAAAATGTTTCAAAATTAAAAAAATTTATTTATTTATTAATTCTCATATTTACTTCAATCAGCCTTAAATGTTTTCTGTAGGCATTGCGTAAGATTTCGATTTGTTTGTCGATTCTTTGTGATAGTAAATTTACATCATTTCGTTGAGCCATTTGATCATTGATAAATCTTTCATCTACTCTAGATAAATCTTTCTTTAGAGCCTCGATTACCTCGTTTCTACAATTCAATAAATCTTCGCATTTTTCTGAAAACATTTAAGAGTTGAAAATTTCTTCCGTGACTTTCGACGAGAGAAGAATTTGTAATCAAATACTTTTTTGCTCTTCACAAGCATTGTAAATATCAATCGAATCATTATACTTCGATATCGGTTCCCATTTTATGTTGATTTCCTCGAATTTTTGTTGAGCTTTTGCTGCTTCTTCTTCAAGATAAATAGTCCTTTTTTCCTCTTTCAATTTTTCATCTTTTCGTCGATTTATTTCGCGTAAATCGTTAGCGATTTTAATGTTCGTAACCATTTCATTGCACTCTTCTATCAAATCGGAAATCTCTTCTCGACTACTTTCAATTTGTTTTCGCGTTGAAACATATTCTTCATTTATGTCGTTCATTGTGCTGCTAATTTCTTGAATGAAAAATTCAACAATTTCTTTTTCAAAAAATTTTTCAATTAAAATTCTTATAACGGCTTACATCCAATGATAATATTTCAGTGATCACAAAAAATAATGAATTGAAAACAAATAAAAAATATATTTACACACGATACACAAAAATCTTGAAAATACTTTACATAAATTAATGAAGTTACCACGGTAACGCATTAACATCGAAGGCTCCTTCGCCTTACGAAGCATATAAATGAAATATTAACTTAATCTCGGTTTCTTTTCTGGAGGAGGTTTCATCGATGGCGACGTTATCGATTGTTCCATTCTAGGCTCTTCTTTAATTTCTTGTTTAACTTCTACATTAGAATTAACATTATTTTCTTGCGAATTAGCTTGATTTTCCGGTTTGATTTTCAGGCACTAGAAATAATTCAATGAAATTTAATTTTCATCATTATATTAATAATAATAATAATAATAATAATAATAATAACAAAAAACTAGAATCATTATATTCACTTTCTATGGCCGCAGTTCTAAGAACCGGAGGTGGAAATCTACGTGTCAATTCCATAAGCAACATGTCAACACGTTGTCGTTGGAAATTTGAACTTGGTTCTTCTTTGGCGTCTTTTTTAACACGAACACTTCCTTGAGCTGGTGTTTGAGCTTTCACATCCCACGAATATCCCTTCGAAGGTTGATATCTCGTAATAGTAAATAAATCGTCGAATGCCGATTGCAAATGGAACACCGTCGTTAGCTGCGAAACGACCATATTTCAATTCAACTTTTCACCCACATCGTATCTAATTCAAATACTCACCAATCTAGAATTAACCACTGAAATGAGATCAGGAGCTTGATAAACAACTCCAGCTATAATGTAATAATCAGCTAGAGCAACAGTTTGGGTGGGCGATGTTCTGTGTTGTTTACGTATCACGTATAATATTGGTTCTTGGACGTGTAATAAAATGTACTCCAATCCGATCATATTTCTGCACGAGTAAAAACCTCTCAATGAATTTTTTCTACCAAATATTTCATTTATTACTATACTTACACCAGCTGATCAGGGCTTTGCCGCTGCATTTTGAGAGTTTCATTATTGCAAGTTCGATCATAAAACGGGTTACTTCTTTCGGAAAAATAGTCTAATACGTTCGACGAGTTTACCATTGGTACCCAAGCACTGTCGTGCCATGATAAACTCAGTGGATTTTCAGCTGAAAAATTATTTTTTGTTAAAATACATCGGTCAAGAGGATTAAAATGATAGAAATGCCAATTTACCAGGTAAACAAGGTACTCTTCCCGGCATCATACTATAATAAAATGAACGGATTTAGGGGTCACTTCAAATAGTTCATTTAAACTTCGAGAAATTCTCAAATTATCAAAATCTTTTCTTCAAATTAATTTTTAAAATTTTTTCTTTTCAAAAAAATAAAAATATTTACTTTTTTAGTAATTGTTTTGGCTTTCTACATAGGATTCGTTAACTATTGGCTGATTATGAATTCATGACATTTCGAACAAATGTCGTAATATTTTAAAATTTCAATATTTTCAATTTTTTCTTACTTTTAGAAAAAATAATTACATCATTTTGATTAACTTCAAAATTTTATAACAAAAATAGTGTAATTTTATATGTAAGCTCAAAAATCTTGCATATTCACTATAAAAATTGTAAAATTGAAGAACATCTCATATCTAGAACTACCGCTTCATTTCTCCGGTTCCACCATTGATCATTATCAAAGTTCAAAATTATTGTTGTTTCAATTACCAAAATCACGTTACAAAACACGAAAAAAGTTTCGAAGTAATCGTTTTGTAGTATTTTTCATAGTTCAATTGAATGTTGTAATTGACTGAAAGAACTTTCCACCGCTGAATATGTCCATTAGAAGTCTACTACTACTGAATACGCGGAAAACCTGCCCTAACTCCTTTCTTTATCAAATACGGTACAAATACAATATCATTTACTAATTATTCGTAATATTAATACAAAATGTTAATTTTCTATATTTCTATCGTCTGCACATTCGCTTTAACACAATGTAACGCTTCGTTGAACGTTCACAACCGCATGTACGTCCTCTTGGAGGCAACTTCGCCCTGCATATTGCTGCTAAACGGTACCCACAGTGCAGGTTGTTCATCATCTCGTAACGGCAATGTCGGCGTCATCCACCTCGTCCGCAACATCTCCGAATTAAACTGGGTAATCAGATCGTCGCCTCTGCATGAATACATAGTCGGCGTCAATCTCGACATGTTCACCATGAAAAACTTGCGCCAAATGAACACCAGCTCTAAAGTAGTCGGTGTTCTACTAATGCAAAAAACGCCGCGCGAACTCATCCATCGTTTTTCCGCCGAAGACACCTGTCCCAACCGTTACTCCGGTCTAGCAGCACCACAGATCGGTGAGAAAGTCTGCGACGACAACGAAGCCTGGAATCCATACGGTATGGGTGCTATGCGAGAGAGATGGAACATGCCTATATTCTTCACCGAAGATAACCAAACCATCGTTCAAATTGAACAATGTTTCGAAAAGTTCAATTTACCCTTAGACAAGACGCAATCTGATCGTTCTCTTTGCGCTTTGGAATTATCTTCTCATATGTACGCGTCTGTAAATTCGCCTACATGTCTGCGCAGAAGTAGCGGCGCCTATAACATAAATCCTATTCGATACTGCGATCCACTCGGTGACGAGAATATCTACGTTCCTATCCTTCCCCTGGGTAATCCCAAGCATAAGTATATTATCGTAGCTGCTCGATTAGACGCCTCGTCTTTATTCTACGGACACACACCCGGATCTCTGGCTGTAGCCACTTCTCTTGTTACGCTCATGCTGACCGCTAAATTACTCTACGCGTTGACCAAAGACGCTGACACAAGCAAATACGATAAAAACGTGCTATTCGTATTATTCAACGGAGAAGCTTACGATTACATCGGATCGAGTAGAGTCGTCTACGATTTAAGCCAAAAACAATTTCCATTCAAGGAAAAACCCATAACCTTCGACGACATCGAATTGTACGTCGAGTTATCGCAGTTGCTAAATCATTCTCGAATTACCTACCATCCTTCCAGTGGGTTTAGTAAACAACAATCTTTCATCGATAAGTTCATCGACACTGCCAAAAATCTCAATTTTAACGTCACCATAGGCAAAAGTAGTAAGATCACTATTCCGCCATCTTCGATGCAAAGTTTCCTCGCCTTGAATAAAGAAATGCCTGGGCTTGTTTTCACCTCGTACGATAAACAATTCGAAAATAGATATTATCATAGTTTATACGACGACCATTTCAATATAAAATACACCTATTCCAATACCACCAATATACCCAGCGACAGTTTGCCCAATTACTTGGCAGAATTTGCGACAACATTGGCTCACACTTTATACGAAACCGTATCAGGTCAGACTGCCCCTCAGTCCAGCGTAGCCATGAAAAACGACTCAGATGCGTTACTGCACTGTTACGTAGATACGTTAAATTGCTACAACAAAGGTACTGGTTTAAGTTCGCTAATTATGCAAGACGTGAAACCAGATTTCTACGTAGGAGTGTCAATACAAGGTAACCAAATTACCCTACTTATTAAATACACTCTCATCTACTTCATGAGCCGAATCACTAACATCACCGATCAGCAACAATGTATCGATAAAAATACCGAAGCTTACCTCACCTATATGTGGATAGACGATAAAAAAATATGTCGCTCATCTTATCTCAATTCCACCCCAGCCATCAGCCCGGCATTCGTTATACCCGATTACAACATGTCCTCAGGTAGGTACTCCACCTGGACCGAATCCTCGTGGCAATTAATCAGCGTACGTATGTTCATGAAACCATCTCGTAGCTACGAATGGTTGGTATTCGTGACCGGCTTATCCATCCTCGTAGTTTCCTTTGCGCTCACCTACTGGATCAAAAGAAACGCCAAGGAGTTGTTTAATTATCCTAATCTCATTTCCGCGTCCAATATATAGGGGTGTCGTGCAAATCGAATATTAGAAGTGGTCCAAGATCCGCGTGAAGTTCTACCTCTATTATCATTCGACCAGTGGTAATCTTGGTGACGATGATTCGTTTTGAAAAATGTTATATACTTTTTCACCTCGAAACTGTAATTTTGTAAATTCCATTAATCGTTGACTTGTGTTATATTTATCGCCAAGAAAATTCCATTAAATTCGTGATATTATATAGTAGTTCATATTGCTCAAAAAAATTCCAGTTAATAGTAATTTCAAAATAACTCATTACTAAAGCACATACTAGAACTAATATATATTTCCTAATATATTTCAACTCATCGGATCCCTAATAATACATGGTCACTTCTTGATATTTGATTTGCACCCGTCTACTACTAGGCATATATTTTTATTTTTTATATTTTAATAACGCATCTCTAAACTGTGATGTTTAGTATTTTATCGATCGCGTATTAAACATTTTTCCTGATTATTTTGATATCGTATCCTACATATTCTCTCGAATATTCTAGTCTGTGAAACGCGCCCGATGAAATATCGATGTTTTGGAAATACCTATATGATTTTTTTTGTATCGCAATTATCGCTTATATATATTTTATTTTAATCTCGTTTTAATATCGAATTCCGCCCGCAGGGTGTGACGCGATTATTTCGCGATGTTTTCCTTTCATTTTTTGTTTTAATGTAACAAATTTAATTTCATTAAGTTGTAACATTTGTTTTACTTTATATTGAACTTGTAATTGAATAATAAATTAATTTTGTACGTTCGAGTTTTGATGAGTTTTTTTTTTACACAAAAAATCTAGACTTTTCTTTTTTATAATAAAACAAATTACAACTGAAATTAAATTTGTTGCTTATTTCATCACCGATGTGTGTGCGTGTATTATGGTAGAATTTAAATATCTGCAATGATTAAAAAATGGCAGAGAACGGAGTATTCAGTGATCATCTTTTGATATGTGTTAAACACTATTCGACGTACTTCAGGTTATATCTTGTTTCTGAAAGTTTTCTATATGATGCGATACCGCTTACTAGAAACCAGCATTCCACGTTTGAACTCCTGGAAATATCGTTTCAGAGATGAGGGTTAAAATTGGACTGCATTACGCCACAATGTTCTAAGTGAAATGAGGCGCCATAGACTTGTTGATCGATCTTATTTTTGTTTTTAATGAGAAAAACTAGTAATGAATGAAATCATTCATGTTATTTAAATAATTTCAAAAACAAACAAGCGAAATTTGTTCAGTTTGATACTTTGATTGACTGGCTTTGTTATAATTTACATTACATCAGAAACTTGATGTAGTTAAAGTTTATGGCGCCTCATTTCACTTAGAACATTGTTGCGTAATGCAGTCCAATTATGTTCAATCTGTACTTCTTCAAAAAAAAAAAAAAAAAAAACCGTAAGCAGCCATGCCGCATTACTGGAACTGAGGTTTTAACTGGAGGTACCACCCCTTCACCCTCAATGTGAGAAATAATTTCATAATCGAGTTCTACGACTTAGAAAACATATTTCGATGCATCGCATGCCCATACGTGACGGCGTTCAGTAAAAAGGACCTAAGGGTAGTACGGTCAAATTTTTTTTTATTTTTGATTCTGATTCGAAATTTCATTAAAATTTGAATGGAAGTGTCCTAGACCTCAAAACTCAATTTTGAGTGAGATATAGCAATTTTAAGTGAGTGAGGTCGAAAAAAATTGCATTTTTCACTCTGAATTTTTTAGATTTTGTTAAACTTTAAACTGCTCTCCTGAACAATTTTGTTTTTGGTCGTTAGGTCACTTTTACCAGATGCCGTCACATATACATGAGTTTGTAAATGTTTTCCTACGCTCCACCCTCTTCAAATGTGAAATTTTGTAAAAAATTGAAGTTAAGAAGTCATTGTTGTTCATGTGTAATGCTTAAAAGCATTTATTAAACCCACTTAAACTAAATTATGCGATCATCAAAAATGTGTGATTTTTTGATTTTTCTCTCCCTTTGACCCCTCTGGCAGGCCTTTGGCAGCACCTTTTTTTGAACTTTCTTCTTCACTCTCTAGCATTTCAAGGTTCGAATGGTTTTTTATATTTGTACTTTTTTAATTTGAAGATCTTTTTAATTTCGTTTCTCGACATTTTTTGATTATGTACATCCTCTATTCTTTTTAATTTATTCATTTCGAGGTACAGTTTCATTTTTTTTTTTTGAAGTAAAGTTAAAAATCATCGATCCTATTTAAAATCTTCAAGTTCGAGGCAATATTACAACCTCAAAAAATACAGTGAAAAACTGCCAGCCAAGATGTCTAGTATCGGACTGGGCACAGGTGTGGCGCGTTAGTGTCGTTTTATTTGAAAAGGTGAAACTGATCAAAACTGATCAAAGTTTAACACTGGTTTAAATGGAAGCGTTTTTGTTTTTTGAATTTTCTGAGAAAACTGTTGGGTTTAAAAAAAAATTCATCATAGCTTAATTTTTAGAGGATAAAATTTCCTATTCAATGATATAAATATTGTTATGTTTTCATCAGTAAAGATAAAAATTTGTAAGAATGAGTTATCACAGTGGCTACCTACTCCATATACTAAATAACCATAATATAGTTATGAATACTGAATAAAAAATCTTCATTTCACAATTCACTTAAACACAACCCCAACACACTGATTAGAGAACAAGTGTCAAATATTAAGTGAATAGTTGACTTTAAATGATTAATACTACAATAAACATTTAATTTCTATTGTTAGGGGATGAAGATATAAAAATGTTTATATCTTTAGAAAAGAAATTTTATCGTCTAAAAAAAATGTTATATGAATTTTCTTCTAAATGTTCTTATTTTTTCGTAAAATTGGAAAAACGAAATTGCTTCCATTTAAATCAGCGTTGAATTTTATTCATTTTTACCTTTTTAGAGGTTCCACTAAAATCCGCTAGAGGCCAACTCCTTCGATGCCCGGCCTCAATATCAAAATATAATTAATTTAACAATTTATTTCTCGTATTTCTTTAAATAAAAAAATTTAAATTACTCGAAAAAAATTAATTTCTTAAAATGTTGATTAATTATGATGAGTACGTTGAAAAAATGGAAAAAGATTTGTTTCACATTTCTTGGAGGTTATTTTGAAATTGAGCTCCAGAATTAATAGAGCGAAATTTTTCATTTTGATAGAAAAAAAATTAAAGAAACTTAGAGAGATGTTTATCTGAAAAACGAAAAAATGTCCAAAACATAAAAAAAAAACGTAAGCAGCCATGCCGCATTACTGGAGCTGAGTTTTTAACTGGGGCTTGTTTTGATTTAGTAATAACCTTGCTTAACCGTTCATCACTACAGGCCACACCCAATACCAAGTCTGAAAACCCCTACCCTATCCTTTCCAAAAACACTTAAGGAGTTCAATTTGGCACAAATGTAGTATTTCTTGCCATGAAATAATCATGCGAACACATATTTCTTAAATTATAACTATTTGAGGGTCCTCAAATTATCTTCAAATTTTGTAAATCCGCCATTTTGGATCCATTTTGACTCAAATTTAAGTGGTTATATTCTGGTCACAAACTAATCCTACACACAAAGTTTGACCATTCTAGGCCGATTTGGTGATGAGATATGGAAGATTCATGAAATTTCCTGCAGCAATTTCCCCTCCAAAAGCCGTTTTTTGCTCTAAAAAATCACTGAGGAAGCTAAAATCAAAATACGTTTGTCACTTGGGCTCATTTTATCATATGACACAGCAATAAAAAATTTTCGACCCCTCCTGTACCCCACCACTATTTTAGGTTGGTAACCCCGCCTTCCCCCTCCAACATCATGTATGGAAGTGAATTCGGGATATAGTATACAACTTATCCCCAATAACCATATGAATTCATATTAATTACATTTTTACCAACTTGAGGCTCCTCAAGCTCTACTCAAAATTTTGATAATCCGCCATTTTGAATCCATTTTGATCCAAATTCAAGAGGTCATATTGTGGTCACCAACTAACCTCACACACAAAATTTGACCTCTTTAACTTGATTTGGTGGGAGATATGGAAGATTCAAGAAATTTCATGACTCAAAACTTCCTCAAAAAGCCGTTTTTTGATCTAACTCCTCTCAATATGCACTCAAGAAGCTGAAATTTGGATATGTTAGTATCCGTGACTCACTCTTTCATATGAAATCAAAAACGAAAAATTTGAGCTATTTGCCCCTTCTCCAGCCCCCTCAAAATTTGAGTGATCCGCCATTTTGAAATTTATCGAAAAAACAAAAAAATATTTGCGCATTTTCAAGAAGAGTTCCTTACCAAATTTTGAGCGAATTTTATGAATACTCGCCGGCGCTACGCGTGGGGAAAAAAATATATATATATATTCCAAAAAGTTGGACATTTGCCAGATGATTATAAATGGTCTGAAACGCAAAGATTTGAAGACCTCACCCTCCCCCGACCTTCCCTTCCCAAATCAGGTAGGCTGTAATAGCTATCGTTTTGTTAAAAACTCAGCTAAAAAAAAAAAAATGGAGAAGCAAGAATGGGAAATACATCAACATAAATGAAAAAAAAAGTCTAAGAATTCTCATTTTTTTTTTTTTTTTTTTTCAAAAAATGAACTCTGAAATAATAAAGTGATGAAAAAGATGCACTCTACTAAATAATATATTTTTAATATTATTAATATCCAAACAAAATTTTTCAATATTTATTAATTTGTTTTGTTTTATTTTTTAATAAGTATAACAAAAATACATATTTAAATTTGTTTAGGTAATTGAAATTATAAATTGGATTATCTTAAACATTTAACTCCTTATTTATTAAATTTATTTTTTCATTATTTCAGAAATTGAGAATTATTGTTATTGAGGTTGATTAGTATATTAATATGCTTAAAACTTTAATTTAAAAAGATAAGTGAAAATGTATTTCTTGAACTTTAATACTAAATTCTACTAGGTAATGTCGAAAGAGCTGAGTGTCAACATTTTTGATTTTTTTTTCTCCCAAACAAATAAATATTCCAACCTAAACCTAATAATGCATCTTGATATTTGCCAACTTTATGGTACCTATCTACCTACCAAAGAAAAAAAAATGTTACAGTTTAA